>SJYT01021203.1:368399-426897 GCA_006410635.1 Cephalophus harveyi
CACCAACGTTCCCCCTGACACATTCTGTCCCCTCCAATTACCTGACGAAGGAATTAAACCATACCCACCACCAGATACCAGGCTTAAGCTAAACCTACCCCCAGACAAAGTAAAAACAAAAACAACGGCATTATCAAAAACAAATCTGTCTTAAGGGTTTAGGAGCAGCCCCTTCCGTCCTCTCCTCGCCACACGGGGCACCCAATTCCCTCTCGTCCCCGTCTCCCCGCAGGAGTTCAAATGTCTAAGCGCCCTTCGACTTCCAGCCACGATTTGCCTGTGTGTTTAAATCTTTCTTTTTTTCCCCCTTCCTCCAGCAAATGAAAAGATTTCGCTTATTTCTGAGGATGGCGACAAGGAGAAAGGACAGTACGGGGGACGCTATCACCTCCGTTATTTGCACTCCCCTCTAACTTGTTCCACAACTGGAAACCCACTCACTGTGGAGGAGGATGGAGAGAGGGTGAACTGAACGGACAGACGTTATAATAGGTTTTATGTAATCCACATATAAATAAATTAATCGCCTGACTCGCTCTGAATACTAATACGACAGAAGTGACAACCGGTCCACCTCGCTCCCCACAGGTCCTAACCCCACCCCCACCTCCAATTTCCACGCCGATCAATGGAGAAGGATGCTCCGCTCCTCTCGGCCAAGTTTCTCGGCCTGTTTCACGCCGCTCCCCCCCACCCCGCCCTCCCCGCGTCCTCTCTCGGCGTCCCCTCTCCGTCAAGCCTCAACTTCCCACGGGCTGAAAAAACAACTGCCCCGCGCAGACCCCCCGTCTGCGGCCTCGCCCGCCCTCAACCGTCTCCCCGCCACCGTCGGCAAGAAACCTCTTACTGCGGTCTAAAAGTCACTCCGGCCGCTCCCTGCTCTGACCCTCGCTTCCCACAACTGTTGTCACTCGAGCTGCTCCCTAGTTTCCATTTCCGGGCCGTTCCCTGGCCCCGGAGCCTCCCCTCTCCCGGTTTCCGGGCCCCCCATCCCATTTCCGGGGAACCCTGGCCGTCTTTCACACCCCACCTGCACTTCCGGCCCCCCACTTTCTGTCTTCCTAGACGCCCTCCAAGCTCCAAAGCCCACTTCCGGTCCCCCCCCCGACACGACACCCGGCGGGCTCCCCCAGACCCTGCACGCCTCTACCCCCCGGGTTCCGTGAAGGGGCCCTCCTCATGGTTGGCGGGGCGGGGGGGGCACCCAGCGCCCCGCCCCTCTCACCCCCGACCCCAGGTAGGGTTTAATTACGGGAGATTTTGTACATCTTATCGCGGGCTTTTACGTATATACCAAGGCCAAGGCCACGTCAAAAAAAAAAACTTCCTTGTTTCTGGGAGGAATTGAGCGTTGGAAGCTTTCCCCTTACCTTTTTGGAGCCCCTTCTATCCCATTAGAAAGAGCGCGGGGCGGGGGTTGGTACAAAAATGTTTCAGCTGCTCTGCGCGTCAGCCCCACCCATAAATGACATCTGCTCTACAACAATAAGACCGCGGATTATGTTATCGCTCGAGTAACCATCGGCCTATTTTTCTGACTACTTGAGCTGTTTAAGGTGGACTTTTATGAATGATTTATTGTGCCCACGAAACTTATAAGTTGAACTGGGTCTCCACTCGGAATTCGTTTCTGATTTTCTCGCCGAGTTTACTTAACATCTGTCACCGAGATATCCGTGCACCTTGCACTTTTCCTAAATGGTATTTCTGTAAAATGAAATTTAGAATTCTGTATAACGTACTTATTTTGGTGCACGTATTGACTGTTTCATCAGTTTTTCCAAGAGCACTTCAATAAAATGAACTGATTTTTGTAGCTTCAAAAGCATCTTTAAAAAAAGGAATGATGTGTATTTTACTTTTGTTATCTAAGATTTCTAAATATTACATGCGTAATGTCAATATTACAAACATGATAGCTTGTCGAACTTAAATTTTTCGTTAAACACTTTATAAGAAATGTTTGCACATTGAACTGGGATTTCCTAAAGGCTGAAATTTACTTGTTTTGTACATTTATTTTAGAATTGACTATTTTCCATTTGCTTTAAGATGTATGAACCTAACAGTTCTTCACATTTAGCATGAATGATTGAACAGAATCATATGTATTCTGACTTCATTTTCTATTTTATCTACTTAAAGTAAGTTAGAATGTTCTGATTTTCATTTTGCAGTCATTTCCGTAACTTGTCTTTAAAACTTGTTTTTGAGTGTTTCTTTTCCTGTTACACTCAATGTTGTAAGCCTCAACAGACTGAATACTGTTTACCTTTTTTTTTTTTTAAAGAAAATTAACCATAGGAGTCCTCCTGGTATTACTTTTCCCCAAGAATGGTTCTGTTGTTGATGTTCTTCAGACTTTACTCCCTGGTCTAGCTTGGGCACATGGTCTCCTCCAACTTCTCTCATGAAATTTTTCTTGCCCCACCCCCCAGTATTATTCTTTTTCTTTCTTTCTTTTTCTTTTTTTTTTAACACATCAAAAACTCTTGTCTATTTCAGGCCCTATATTTTTTCTGTCTGTTGCTTGTGTATTAAATTCTTTTCAAGTTCTGATTCCTTTATTTTTTTAAAGCAGACTGAGTATATTCAAGTTCTGCCAGTGAGAACTAATCTCAAATCTGATTAATTCACTCTCTTGTTAAAACTGGTTGTTAAAAATAGTAAACCCCAAAAATAGTCTTTTCAGTCAGATGTCTTGAGAATATGTTATTTTCTAACCACAATATAATTTTTCTAAGTCTCAACCCAGGAAACTAAACATCCAGTGAGAGATGATCTGACATAAATAAGTACTAAAAGACTAAAATTACAATGTGTTTTATAAAATGGACTTTTTTCTGAAGTGACATTTTAAAATTGATTCCTGTGCATTTCTTCTCTCACTTTCTCTCTGCCTTTGTTCCCCAAAATGATGTATATTATCCAAAATATGCTCCAGATTTAGATGGATGCTTCTTTTACTGTGATTCCCTTTTTTATTCTTTTTCATTGCTTTTATTTTTGTTTGCTTTAAATCCAAATAGCTGCACATTTGACATGGATTTAAAGACAGATAGATCTCTCATTAGAGCATCATACCATTGTCATAGTCCAAAATATATAAATATTGTACGTTACTATTTCGTCTTCTTGCTTATACAGTGATATCAAGTACATGCCCAGTTAACAGCTTGATGCCATGATTTTTTTTTTTCTTTCAAAAAAGGTACTTAGAGAATATAGCTTGAGGTTAATATAGCTTAATTCTCAAATCTGATCTTTTTAGTGATGATCCAACGGCATAGAAAAATCAGTGTCCTGCTTTCTAAATCAAAGATTTACCCAAGTATTCCTACTCTAGTTTTACTAGTATATACTATATTGGGTTCTAGTCCTTTGAAAACTAGCAGATTCATAGTTAGGGCCAGAAGGAATCTTGACTATAGTTCAGACCAGGGATATTTCACCTAGTTTCTAAGAAAGTCTTATGTTGTGTTTCTGAATTAAGATCCTTCCTTTATTTTAAATCAGCAACTTGTAATTTATTGTGGGGATGCAAAATATAAGAGGATTCCTGCCTTCAAAGAGTTTATCATTCCCTCAACAATAATTGAGCACCTTTCATATGCCAGGTACCTTTCTAGATTCAGAGAATCATCAGTGAACCAAACAAAGTCCCTCCTCTCCTGAAGAGTATAGTCTAGTGGGAAGAATATAGGTAAGTGACTTGTTTTCTACAAACACTCTAATGGTTTAACTTTTGTTTTAAGTACAAAGGAGATTCTTGAGGAATTGCCAAGTTAATGAATAGCTCAAACATTTTAAAATCTATGAGTCCAGAGGAAGCAAAAATCACTTTAGACTGTGAGGTGCAGGAGAGCACTATGATAAGTTTTTTACTCTTGAAATTCTGTCTTATCTGTTCCCTTGAAATAGAACTGTTGCTTAAGGTGGTCAGAACTAGTGACTTGGATTTAATGTGACAAATACTGGGAAACTGCTAGAAACACTCACCATGTGCTAAGTAGATAAGAGTTGGCAGATATGGCCTGTTGCTCCTAAAAACACAGGTGGTTGCCCCAAGAACACAAGTATGTTATAGTCACTCCAGCAGATGAAAGAAGGATGAAAAATTATGAAATAGATTAGTCTTATTTTATCTATCTCAGTAAATCTTAGAACTCCCAAAAAGACACCTGAAGCTAATGTCATCTGGGGAAAAAAAAAAAAAAAATCTGAAAACTCACTCCCCCAAAGTGGCAAATATTTTTGACATGCTTTAGAGCTGTAGCACTGATTAACTGAGAACACCTGAGGTCCCATGCCAGTCTATGACAGGAAGCTGTCATTTCAATGACTTCTGAAAATGGACTTAAAACTAGACTTAGTGGCAGTTGTTTGAAAGAGACTTCACAACCAAGAATTGTGCTGCTGGCACTTCAATCCACTGACCAGACTGAAAGATTTAAAATTTAGTACAGTCTAATAAAAATGTCAATCCAGACACCCTTTGGCCAAGCGTATCCATATCTAGGATTTTATATCCAAAAATGTTTTCCCACGTGTACAAGGATATGTGAGCAAGAATGTCCACCAGTGCTCACTTCGGCAGCATATATACTAAAATTGGAAGAATACAGAGAAGATTAGCATGGCCCCTGCACAAGGATGACACGCAAATTCGTGAAGCGTTCCATATTTTTGTTTGACAGAAAACAATAAAATTTTGTAAAGCAATTATTCTTCAGTAAAAAATAAATCACACCCACCCCCCCCAAGAAAAACACAAAGAATGTACACCAAAGTAAATAATTGTAAAACTATCTTTGCATAAACTACTATGCAATCTTGGGCCTTCCCAGGGGGTCCAGTGGTTAAGACTCCACCCTTCTACTCAGGGGGAAGGGGTTCAATCCCTGGTCTGGGAACTAAGATCCCATATGGCACAAGGCGCTGGCAAAAATAAAAAGATGAAAAATACGCAGTCTTTTGAAAAAGATGTGCTGGATCTCTTATTTTTTCAGTTGACTAAATCTTAAGGAAAGCAGGTTAAACATTGTATGATCCCATTTTTAAAAAGAGCACCAATAGTTTTTATTTTATTTTGAATAAATGTTAGAGGGAAAAGCTAGAGGGATTCCCTCTCATGGATAGAGTTATGGATTGCTTTTGCTTTCTCCATTACATATTTCTGACAGATCTGCAGTTTTCCTACAGAAATATTTTTATAATCCGAGAAAAACAATAAAGGTTTAAAAAGGAAGACACAAACAGAGAACCCTTACAATGAGAAGTTGCCCTCCTCCGTGTATCGTCTTCCTCCTGTTTGACCAGTGCCACCGTTGAGCCACCTCCCACACTAAACCGTGGGCCACATCAACAACTCTGTCACCAAGATCCTGCGGTGTTGTACTTGGGAGGGGGGTGGGCAGGGTTCACACAGTGCGGAAGTAATGTTTATTCCAGAAATTCAGAGGAGGTGCAAGTTGGGTTAATGGTTGCTTGTAAAATTTTAAGGAGTTCTTACTGAAACTGCTGGTCTTATGTTTTTGCTTTCGTTTTTGCTTTCAATGTAAGTAGTAATTACTTTTGAAAAACTAAGGGCCAGCCCACCCTTGCCTTGTTGGGTGTGTGATTGTACTAATGAGCTATAAAAGAGACGTGGAGGGAATTCCCTCTTGGTCCAGTGGTTAGGACTCGGTGCTTTCACTGCTGTGTCTGGATTCCATCCCTGGTGAGAGAAGTAACCTACTTGACTGACTAAACTAACCTTCGATGCCCTGGCTGTGATGTGAGCATCGAAGCCAAAAAAAGAGAGAGATGTGGAGAGTAAAGTAAGGCAAAGATGGTTTACTGAAGAGATTTATTTGCCCTCCAGTAAAGCTTATAGAGGGCTTCCCTGGTAGCTCAGACTAAAGAATCTGCCTGTAATGTGGGAGACCCGAGTTCGATCCCTGGGTTGGGAATCTCTCCTGGAGAAGGGAATGGCAACCCACTCCAGTATTCTTGCCTGGAGAATCCCATGGACAGAGGAGCCTGCTGGGCTCCAGTCCATGGAGTCCACAAAGAGTCGGACATGACTGAGTTATTAACACTTTAAAGCTTAAAGAAAGAAATTTCATAAGTAAATTGAAATCATATCAAATAGACATCCAGATTACACATTTTGGGGAACTTGAATGGGATGCACTCAGCTTGATACTAGGTTGGTATTTTCCCAGGGCACTCAGGCACTCCTAAATCACGCTCTGCTATAGCCGTGCCCCCCTCCACGTAAGAGTCACATGAGTGGAGAAGATAAAGCAGAAGCAAGTCAACAGGTCTGCCCTTACCCCTTCCTTGGCCTTAGTGGAACTTGCCGCTGATGGAACTTCACAGCCATGGTGCCTCTTCTACCCAGTGCCCACCAGCCAGCACCAAAACGTTTCTACACAGAAAGAGCTGCTGCTCTTTTTCAAGTCCAAAGTACAGCGGCGCGCTTGCATTCACATGTTTTCCTCTCCCCAAGTGCTGAAGGCCAGACTCACCCCGCTCTTCTTCAGGTGTCTCTCAAAGGCCCTCTTCCTCTGCCTGCAAGGATGAGCTTTTCCCTTCTTCGCTGCCTTCTAGGACTTCCCGCCCAGCCCTGCACAGGGCCCTCATCCAGGAATGTTTGGGTTTCTCCTCCCACTCCTCCTGACAGTGGCACCTGAGGTGAACATCGCCTTCCCTGCCCTGCAGGTTCAGCCAGGTGTTCGTGCCTCCCACATGATTCCTCTTCTCTTCCTCATATCTGAAACACCAGAAAAATGATCCCCAGCCCGGGATGCTTCAGAATGGGCCCCACTCAAGCCGTGAAATCACTTTTAATCAGAAATGTAAATTCCTTTTAATTTTTTTTAAGTGGCCTATGGTGCTTTTCAGAGGAGAGGGAGAAAATAATACCAACAAGGTATTTAGTTTTTAAAATAACAATATTCAGTACTTTCTTATAACCTAGTCTTCAAATGGGCTCCTAAATCCTCACTTCAAAATTACAGGAGAACTAGCCAGAGCTCCAGGATCGGCTTCTCCCAGGTAAATCATTCAGCATCTCTGAGTGCCTACTCAACCTGGGCAGTTAATTTGGTCTCACCCTCCATTGACCAGGTTTGTCTCCTAATTATATGGGGCAGTAGAGCACTTAATTGGGAGTCACTGAGTCATGGGTCCTTTTATTCCTTCTGCTAGCCTGCAAGCCCTTGACCTTGGGCAAGACACTTAATTTGTCTCGGCCTCAGTAGCCTCACCAACATAATAAGGTTACTAGTCTAAGAGATCACTAAGGTTTATTCCATTTCTGAAATGCTGTTCGACCCTAGGAAAAAAGCACTAAAAAAAAAAATTTTTTTTTTCTTTAAATTAAGTGTGCTTTGCAGATCTTTAGTGGCTCTATGACCTGTTGTAAGTTTCACCTGCCTGAGGTTTCATGTCTTCATCTGTAAAAACGAGCAGTTCATCCCTGGGCTGCTTCACACATCATAGTGAGAACCAAAAAATGTCAAAAGCACTCCGGGCCAGGGTTTCTCAAAGAGAGGTCATGATCAAATAAGACTGGAAAATCCTGGGTTCAGCACAAATCTATTTGCTTTTCTTCTCCAAAATTTCTCAGAGGCTTTCAAGTCCTGCTGTGCAACAGGATTTCTCCGAGAGGAAACAGCAGGGTGAGCTTTTCCTACCAGCACGTTACTCCTGAACCCCTTTTCCTCTGAGCGTCGCAGGATCTGAGGTTCTATGGTTGCCCTTTGGAAAAGACCCAGCAGTGGGCCTGCTATACACCAAAGACTGGAGAAATGTCTGTTGGACATTTGTGTCGCCTTACCTCCTTCCAGCGCCAAACTAAACTTCACTTTTCCGTGAAAACGACTGTTGTAACTGGTTAGTCATCTCAGGACTGTGTTACTTTATTTATTCTTACCATAATCTTATGTTTCCACAGAAATATCTATTGATGTCTTGATTGGGGTTTTAAAGCATGTGTAGGTTCCATTTGTGGTGAACGAACATCTTTGTAATGCCAGATTTTCAATCCGAAAACATAGTGTTTCCTTCCTTTTAGAATTTTTTAGATATACTAAAGTTTGCTCAACAATTTCTTACAGTGTAGAAATGTTGCATATATCTTGTTAACATTCTAGGTGTTTGACTTTTTTTGTTCTATTGTAAGTTAAACTCTTTTTTACACTTGGATTTTCTGTTGTTTTTTGCTGCTAGTAAATTTCCTTTCATCTAGTAATCTTGCTAACTAACTTACTAATTCTGGTAATTTGTGATTCTTTTATTTTTCTTCCAGTTTTATTGAGATATATTTGACATACAGCACTGTATAAGTTTAAGGTGTACAACATAATGATTTAACTGGCATACGTTAGGAAATGACTCCCACAGCGAGTTTAGAGAATATCCATCTTCTTATATTGATACAAAATAAAAGAGAAAAGATTTCTTAGGAGAACTCTTAGTATTTACTCTTTTAAAACTTATATATATATAACATACAACAGTTTTTAACAGATTAATCGTGTTAACCCCAGTACTTATTTATCTCAAACTGGAAATTTGTTCCTTTTGACCACCTTCATCCAATTTCTCCTTCCTCCAGTCCCCACTTCTGGTAACCACAAGTCTGATCTCTTTTTTTCTATTAAGTTTGTTTGTTGAAGTTTAATTGACCTATAATACTATGTTAATTCCTGATGCACAAAATCGTGATTCCATATTTCTATACAAGATGATCACCATGATAAATCTAGTTACCATCTGTCACCATATAATGATATTACATGATTATTAACTGTATTCCCCACTCTGTACATTTCATGCCTGTAGCTCATTTATTTTACAACTGGAAATTTGTACCTCTTAATCTCCATTCTGAAGGAGATCAACCCTGGGATTTCTTTGGAAGGAATGATGCTAAAGCTGAAACTCCAGTACTTTGGCCACCTCATGCGAAGAGTTGACTCATTGGAAAAGACTCTGATGCTGGGAGGGATTGGGGGCAGGAGGAGAAGGGGACGACCGAGGATGAGATGGCTGGATGGCATCACTGACTCGATGGATGTGAGTCTGAGTGAACTCCGAGAGATGGTGATGAACAGGGAGGCCTGGCGTGCTGCGATTCATGGGGTCGCAAAGAGTCGGACACGACTGAGCGACTGAACTGAACTGAACTGAATTTCTCTTATGTATTCCATTCATACTCCCACCTCCTTCCCCTCTGTCAACTCTTCATACCTTCTTGCTCTCTATGACTCTGTTTTGTTATATTTGATTATTTGTTTTTCAGATTCTACATATAAGGGAAATTATACAGTATTTGTCTTTTTCTCACTTTTTTCACTTAGCATACTACTCTTTAAGTCCATTCATGTCACAGATGGCAATATTTCATTCTTACATGGCTGAGTAATACTCCACTATACATATAGACCACATCTTCTTTATCTGGTTCATCTGATGATGGACACTTAGGTTGCTTCCATATTCTGGCTATTGTGAATAATACTGCAATGAACAAAGAAGTGTATATATCTTTTCAAATTAGTGTTTTTGTTTTCTTTAGAAAAATACTCAGGAGTGGAATTGCTAGATCAAAGACACTTGCTCCTTGGAAGAAAAGCTATGCCAAACCTAGACAGAATATTAAAAAGCAGAGACATTACTTTGCCTACAAAGGTGCATATAGTCAAAGCTATAGTTTTTCCAGTAGTCATAAGTGAATGTGAGAGTTGGACCATAAAGAAAGCTGAGCACTGAAGAACTGATGCTTTTGAACTGTGGTGTTGAAGAAGACTCTTGAGAGTCTCCTTGGACAGCAAGGAGATCCAACCAGTCCATCCTAAAGGAAATCAGTCCTGAATATTCTTTGGAAGGACTGGTGCTGAAGCTGAAGCTCCAATCCTTTGGCCACCTGATGTGAAGAAGTGACTCATCTGAAAAGACCCTGATGTTAGGAAAGATTGAAGGCCAGAGGAGAAGGGGACAACAGAGGATGAGATGGTTGGATGGCATCACTGACTCGATGGACATGAATTTGAGAAAGCTCCGGGAGTTGGTGACGGACAGGAGGCTTGGTGTGCTGCAGTCCACGAGGTCACAAAGAGTCGGACATGACTGACCAAGTGAACTGAACTGATGGTAGTTCAATCCTTAAGAAAACCAACCCTGAATATTCATCAGAAAGACTGTTGCTGAAGCTGAAACTCCAGTACTTTGGCCACCCAATGTAAAGAGCCAACTCACTGGGAAAAGGCCCTAATGCTGAGAAAGATTAAAGGCAAAAGAAGAAGGGAGTGGCAGAGGTTAAGATGGTTGGATGGTATCACTGACTCTAGATGAATCTTCACAAACTCCAGGAGGTGGTAGAAGACAGAAGAACCTGTCGTGCTACAGTCCATGAGGTCTCAAAGAGTTGGACTTAGCAACTGAACAACAACAAATGGTAGTTCTGTTTTTAATTTTTGAGGAACTTCCATCTGTTTTCCATAGTAGCTGCAATCATTTACATTCCCTTCAACAGTGTACAAGGGTTCCCTTTTCTCCACATCCTCACCAACACTTGTTATTTGTTGTCTTTTTGATAACCATTCTGACAAGTGTGAGGTGATATCCCATGGTAGTTTTGATTTGCCTTTCCAAGATGATCAGTGATGTTGAGTATGTCTACTGACCATCTACATGTCTTTGAGAAATTGTCTGTTTAGACCCTCTACCCATTTTTTACTCAGGTTACTTGTTTTTACTGTTGTTGAGTTGTATGAGTTCTTTGTATATTTTGGATATTGACCTCTAATCAGATGTAGTTTGCAAATATCTTCCCCCATTCAGTAGGCAGCCTTTTAGTTTTATTGATAGATTCCTATGCAAATGTTTGTTTGACATAATCCTATTTGTTTATTTTTGGTTTTGTTTCCCTTGCCTGAGAAGACAGATCCAAAAAATAATTACCAAGACTCATATCAAAGAATGTGCTGCCTGAAAGAATCTATAATTCTTTTCCACTTTCTGACACATTCATGTCATCTGAATAATGACATGCATTTCTTCCTTTCTGATTTTCATGTCCTCTTTATCCTTGCCTTATTGCATTGGCTAAAACGCTGAAGAGAAATAGTACCAGGCATTCTGGTCTTGTTCTGACTTTGGAGGAAGACTTTCAGTATTTCACCATAAAGTATGTTGTTTGCTGTAAGTTTTTTAAAACTCAGATAAACTATGTTTCCTTTGATTTCAAGTTTGCCAAAAGTTTCTGTTTTGAATGGATAGTGAATTTTATTTTTAAAAAACCTTTTAGCTGTATACTAAAATTTGCTGTTTTTCTCCAAATCTGTCTTTAGATCATTATCAATTTGTTTGCTTCCTGGCCCAGGCCCCTGTGCTCAACATTCCTAAGTAACACCTATTGCTTTTCCATGCTGCTGCCCCATTGTTCTTGTTCAGTAGCTGAGTGGTGTCCTACTCTTTGCAACCCCATTGACTGCAACATGCCAGGCTCCTCTGTCCTTTGCTATCTCCAGGAGTTTGCACAAATTAATGTCCCTTGGGTCGGTAATGCTATCCAGACATCTGCAGCCCTCTTCTCCTTCTGCCTTCAATCTTTTCTAGCATCAGTCTTTTCCAGTGAGTCAGTTCTTCACATCAGGTGGCCAATAATTGGCGCTTCAGCTTCAACATAGTCCTTCCAATGAATATTCAGTCCTTTTGGATTGACTGGTTTGATCTTGCAGTCCAAGGGACTCTCAAGAGTCTTCTCCAGCACCACAGTTCAAAAGCATCAACTCTTCAGGGCTCACCCTTCTTTATGGTCCAGTTCTCACATCCATACATGACTACTGGAAAATCCATAGCTTTGTTGATCTTTGTCAACAAAGTGATGTCTCTGCTTTTTAAAATGCTGTCTAGGTTTGTCATAGCTTTTCTTCCAAGGAGCAAGTGTCTTTGCTGTGTACGTGGCCCCAGTCACCCAGGGAACTTCCTGTTGGTCACCCCACATTCACATCCCATCCTCTTCTTTAAGTCTCATCTGAAATGTCCACTTGACATTTCAAATCAGTAGGGAAATGGAGAACCATTCTATAATTATCATGACAATTGGCTATCAAATTTGTCCCAGAATAGAAACAGTAAACTAAATCCCAACATGCATTAAAAAATCTGTACTCCTGCACTATATATTTAAAATTTTTATATGGATTTAAAAACTTAGTGCTATGCACACAAACATACACTATGAAAGTTTCGTACAAAAATAAGACAGGATAGCATTTCATTTGGAGGTAGAGTCTACAGAGTATTCTGAACCTGAAAGCCATAATGGAAAAGAATGGCAGATCAAGTACGTGTGAAATAAAATTTTTTCTTCATGAATGATACTTCAAATTAATAAATTGCCTGTGGAAATTTTTGGCCACATATTTACCAGGCAGAGGGTTAATATACCCTGTGTCCAAAGATTTTCAACCCGACAATAAGAAAAATAGCCTTATGGAGAAATGGGGGCTATGGACAGTCACCTGAAGAAATACCATGTGACTAATAAGCATATGAAAAGATGCTTACTAGTAACCTTACTGAGTAATCACGGAAGTTTGAAAACCACCAAATTCAAAACCGTCAGGTTGTCAAGGCTGTGAGAGGTGGCTTCACTGAGTGCCATCAGCTCCAGGACCAGGCCAACAGTACCAGAATGGAGCACCTTCCCCTCCAGAATCTTGCCATCTACAGGGAGACAGGCAGACCAACTACAGAACGTGACCTGTACAGCAGAGAGATGATCTCTCTAGGGAGGGCCTTGTAGGGAATCCCAAGTAGTTGGCAATGATCAGGGAAGACTTCAGGAGAACTAGACATGTGGCACTAGTGGTAAAGAATCTCCCTGTCAATGCAGGAGCCACAAGAGACTTGGCTTGGATCCCCGGGAAGATCCCCTGGAGTAGGAAATGGCAACCCACTCCAGTATTCTTGCCTGGAGAATCCCACAGACAGAGGAGCCAGTCCATGTGCCTCGAAGAGTTGAACACAACTGGGTGACTAAGCACAGGTGTGAGCTGAGACCAAGACAAAGAAGAGGTGGGGACAGTCCTGTGGGCCCAGGATGCAAGAGCACAGAGCCTGTCCCCAGGATAGGTGGTGGTCACGCCCTCTTGTAGCAGGTAAAGCTGGAGTAAAGCTGCTGGGACCACCGTGAAGCAGCCAGGGAGCAGATCAGGCAGTGCCTGGTAAATCTTGAAATAAGACTTGATTCAGCCAGTCAGTGGTTTTCACAGTACCTTTTGGTTTTGCAAATAAATGCACTTGGGAGGCTCCACAAGCATTTTATTCCAATCTCCTCTTTAGGAATATTTTTTGCTAGTTTAAAGCTTGTAAAACCAAAGAAATACCTACACCCTCAAATATTTTGTATACCAAGTTTTATCACCTTAACTGTGCTTCCAAAAGCTAGATGAACATGTTTTGGTGCAGACCACACAGGAAAGCATCTGTCACCGCTGTAAATACAGTAGAAAGTCTTACAAATTTGTCATTGTTTGGGAAGGTGGAGCTCTGACCAACTCTCTGGAGTCCTGCCCATACAAGGCAGGTATAATCAGAGCAGAGTTAGCCTGAAAATCAGGAGAGGCTAAGGAGCACCAGCTCTGCACAGAATCTTCAAACACTGAAAGGTCATAAAAACCCATGAGCCAACTTGTGGTAGAGTTTCAACACACAGTAAGTGGTTTTCAGTGCTTTTTGTCTGAATTTAGCATTTGTGATGAAGCAAAAATTTAGTAGATAGTTGTTAATCCCGTTCAACTCTGAAACAGACGTCTTTAAAAAAATTTTTTTGACATGGACCATTTTTTAAATCTTTATTGAATTTGTTACCGTATCGCTTCTGTTGTTTTTTTATGTTCTGGTGTTTTGACCATGAGGCATGTAGGATCTTAGCTCCCCCAGCAGGACTTTAACTCACATCGCCTACATTGGAAGGCGAAGTCTTAACCATCGGACCACTAGGGAGGTCCCTGAAACAGAAGTCTTAACTATTCCCACACTTCTGGATTTCCTGGATCCTTTGAATTGAAGAGCACTTATTCTAAAATCAGCCATGTGGATTTTTTTTTAATGTGATTTCAATTCATCCATTCAACAAATATTTGAGTGCCTCCTGTCCACCAGGTGCTACCGGGCACCATGCCAAGCACAAAGGATACAATAGAGTGCAAAAGTTCATGTTCACGGTCCTCATGGAGCTAGATGCTAATCAAATAAACCTTCAAGCCAAAGTAAGATGTCAACCAAACAAGATGTCAGCCCTGGTAAGTGCTGTCAAGGGGAGACACCCACGTGCCTGAGGACGTGGCCTGGTCAGGGAGGTCCTGGGAGGTGCTCCGAGGAAGTAAAGCTTGAGCTGTGGTCATGAAGATGGGTGAACGGAAAGAGGAGGGCAGGGAGCAGGTGGCTGGGCCATGCCAGCTTCCAGCTTTGTCCTGATACGGAGAGAACCAGAAGCCCTTGATTTTGAAGAGGATGAAGTGGCATACCCTATCCCAGTGATTGCAGGGCACACCTTTTTTTTTTTTTTTTTTTGCATCTTCATATCTCCAAAATCAAAGTGTAATTAGCAGTTTTTTCTTTCTGAGCTAAACATAAAATAATGATACATACAACTAGAGTTGATGAAGTATGGTGATGAGGTTTTGCATTTTTAAGAGATTACTCTGGATGTAATGTGGAGAACAGACAAGATTATCTGCATGGATCAGGGTTTTCTTTATATTACAGTAAAATGCAGAAACCTGCTCCTGCTGCTGAATAACGGTAATTTCACTTTCACCTATACTTCACTGTCTGATTTCAAAGTTCTCCTTTTATCAGAAGAGTGTCTTTGTTCTCATAATTATTATTAATCTGAAATTATCATAAGATCTACATTAAAAAACCCTTTTATTCAATAGATTAAATTGACAAACAGATAAAAATCTGTACAGAATGTCCCTTAATAAAAGGGTTTTGGGGGCTTCCCTGGTGGTACAGTATTAAGACCCTGCACTTCCAATGCGGAGGGCGTGGGTTTGATCCTGGTCAGGGAACTAAGATCCCACTTGCCCCCACAGCCAAAAAATAAAGGACAGGGAAGGGGAGTTCTGCTATGGAAAACTATGGTAACTATGGGGATTTTTGCAGAGAAGAATTATCAAAACTGCCAACAAAACTCTTAACTCTGGCTACAGCAAAAAGAAGTCATGAGGAAGAGGGAGGAAACTTCATGGGAATGAAAGGAGGGAAGTGGGTGATCAAACTCTTGAAACTCCCATTTTCTAGTTGGGGAAGAAGAAAAATGGAGATAAAACTTTTATAACCATCTAAAGGAACTTTGTGAAGTAAGATATACAAATGATTGACATGATTCCCTTCCCTTCCTTTATCCTAGTAAGCTCCTTTAGTTCCCAGATAAGTCTTTTCTGTAAAACCATTTTGTCTCTTTGGTTTTTTTTTTTTTTTTTTTAAGGAAGAGATTAGCATTCAAAAGTAAAAAACTGTATACACATTCGGACCTTTCCACACTGCCCTCTGTTTCAGCGGCCACCCCCAGCCCCTCAGTGACTGATGCTCCAAGTAAGACATTCTGAAGAGCCTAAGAGACAGTGGGGTACATTTTTAGTGCTGTAGTGTTTTGTTTACTCTTCCAAATCTATTTTTCCCAATTAGTAGACTTTAAGCAGTGACTACGGGGCTTCCCTGATGCCTCAGAGGGTAAAGCACCTGCCTGCGATGCGGGAGACCTGGGTTCGATCCCTGGGTCAGGAAGCTCCCCTGGAGAAGGAAATGGCAACCCACTCCAATATCCTTGCCTGGAGAATCCCATGGATGGAAGAGCCTGGTGGGCTACAGTCCATGGGGTTGCAAAGAGTCGGACATGACTGAGCGAGCTCACTTCACTTCACTTCAAAGAATCTTAAGTGAAATATAAATTACTCCTCAACATTACCTTTGAATACTGGTTTACTTTGTTTTGTTGGTTGTTTCTTGGAGGGAGGTTAGTAACACCAAGCTCCCTCTATTAAAGACACAGCAAACACATCCTCATCATAGTACCCACTGCAGTGTCATATCCCTTTCACATAAGGATTGTGCATTTGGGAGTAATTCTGCTGAGTTAAGTGTGTATCTGATTTGTGGAGAAATTGGCCATACAACCCATGTAGCTATTGATTATGGATTGAATTATGTTTTCCCCAAAAAAGATACTTTGAGGTCTTAACCCTATTACATCAAATGGTGACCTTACGTAGAGATTGCAGATGTTACTACTTAAGCAGGGCAGACCCCAAAGCAGTATGACCACTGTCTTTATAAAAAGATAGAAGGCAGTGTCATGACCGGGGCAGAACTGGATTGATGCCTCAAGGAATGCCGAAGGTTGTCAGCAAACCACAGAAGCCAGGCAGAGGATTCCTCTACAGGCTACATAAGGGAGCCTGGCCCTGCCAACGCTGTGGTTTCAGACTTCTAGCCTCCAGAACTGTGAGACAATACATTTCTGTTATTTTAAGCCAGCCAGCTTGTAGCAATTTGTTAACAGCAGTCCTCAGAAACCAACATAGTATATGAGGATATTCATGGCCACTTACTCAACTCACCTGAAATAGGTCGGTGGAAAAATATAGCTGTATGGATCCATCAGTCATTGCATACCCCGTCTTAAGTCGCCATCTGCCGCGTGTGGTCCCCCACCCCGCCCCTTGTCACAGGTAATTGGGCCAAGGTGGAGCCTGTCTTTGGGCCCGTGGCTCCCTTGGCTAACCAGCAGCCATGTGACTTGTGTGTGGCCTGGTGTGGAAAAGATTTCAACTCAGAGTCTCAAGGGGATGTGATCAGTTAGCTGCAGGGAAGTGAAATAGGTAAAGAGGAAGCTTGCAAAGGCCACTCTTAACTGTAATCTATTGACCGAGCTGCTACTGCTAAGTCACTTCAGTCGTGTACGACTCTGTGCGACCCCATGGACGGCCGAGAAAGGAGCAGAAAAAAAGACACCCAGAGCAGAAGAGAAAGGACCGTGGGGGTGGGGGGGTGGCACAGAGTAGGGGGCATGGAGCTCAGCTTTGGTGAACTGGCAACTTGCCTCTCTACACTCATCCTCACCTTTTAATGAAGAACTCAACTTTGGGAGTTCTCTGATGGCCTAGTGGTTAGGATTCCAGGCTTTCACTCCCGTAGCCAGGGTTCAATCCAGAAAAAAAAAAAAACAACTTTTAGTTGGGCTTAAAGTTGCCTGGCCAATAGAGTACACGACCCACCATCCTGGAAAGTGAGTTGTTAAGTAGCTCAGTCACGTCCAACTCTTTGTGACCCCATGGACTGCAGCACACCAGGCTTCCCTATCCTTCACCATCTCCCAGAGCTTGCTCAAACTCCCGTCCATTGAGTCAGTGATGCCGTCTAACCATCTTGTCTTCTGTCGTCCCCTTCTCCTCCCGCCTTCAGTCTTTCCCAGCATCAGGGTCTTTTCCAGTGAGTCAGCTCTTCGCATCAGGTGGCCATAGTATTGGAGCTTCAGCTTCAGCATCAGTTCTTCCAATGAATATTCAAGGTTGATTTCCTTTAGGATTGACTGGTCTGATCTTGCAGTTCAAAGGACTCTCAAGAGTCTAGGTGTGGCCTTGAAAGTAAGTGTTCAGGACTTATTGGTGGTGGGGCAGGAAGAGGGCATGGCCTTTCCATATGGCTGCTGAGAATGAAAGCCAGGGGCCAGGGAGAGGTGGACAGGGAAGTCAGCTCAGCCCCTGTCTCGCCTGGCACGGCAGCCAGGCTTCCCAGAGCACAGGAAATAGCGCTCTCTGCCACTCCACCTTCGCCACGTGGTGTCCCTTTGTCTCTCTTCCTTCTTGTGTCTCTTCTGTGCATGAAAGTGTCAGTCAGGTCCTTTGGATTCCTCCTCTCACAGAAGGCCCTCAGTCTTCATCATGAGGAAGCCTCTGGAGATAATGACAGGCTTCTTGGCAGTTCAGTCTTCAGAGTCTTGAGGACCCACAAGAGGCTAGGAGGGGAGGGTCTGCAGCTCTAGGCTGGCTTCCCTCGGCAGCAGGAGTCGGTCCGGTCTCCCCTGCTCCTCTCCCCGGGGCCTTGGCCGCTTCTTCCTCCCTGACCCTGGGCCTCCGTGTCCTGCTTGATGCTGCCCCTGCCAGGTGCCCAGTACTGGGCCTCAAGTCTACTTCCTCCAGAGAGAGGACCTCGTGTTCTCTTTCAGTCGCTGGTCCCTGTTGGGGAGCTTCTTTCCATTAGACCTCCCCACTGGCCAGACGATCCTGTGTATTGCTCCTCCTTGGGTCAGGCGTCGAGTTGACCCTCTTGCCACCAGCATCTGTCTTCCTTGTAGTATCGGTACCCAGATTTTCCTCCGAACAACGCTTCCCTCCCCATCATTGCACGTGATTTGAATAGCTGGATGCCACATTGTCAGTGGCCAGGTGACATGGAGAACCCAGTCCCAGCCAATTAGATGCTTAGACTGTTGGGAAAGGAGCGTTCCCTTCACCTCTGCTGGGAGCTGTAATGATGTCAGCCAGGGCGATAGGGGAAGAAGCAGCCAGGAGGGAAGAGGCAGAGCAGGTCTTTGTTGGTAGGGTTTGCAGCTCCGGGAGCCTGCTGGCCGACTGCTGTATAAGCCAGTGAGGTTCTCTTTTTCCCTCAAACCAATTTGAGAGGGTTTTCCATCACCTCAAACTGAAAAAGTTCTGACTGGTCCAGGTCAGATGGCCCCCTCAGTCCAGTTGGGAGTGGCTGGGGTGACCAGCCAGGCGTCACCTGTAGAGCACAATGTTCTAGGGGAAGGGCAGCCTCGGAGACAGGAGGCTGGGTGAGACGGGCATTTTGAAGTTCAGCACCTCCAGTGTGAATAAGAGCCTGCAAGGCAAGATTAGGTGGCTATTGTTGTGAGACAAAAGTTAAATTAAAAAAAAAGAGTAGCTGTGAAAAGCAGGTGAGAAGATACGTGAAGCCTTCAGGAGCCCTGGCTCATTGGTAACTTAGCTGGCGCACTGTGGCTCTGTACGTGAACCTAGACCAGCTGTCTAGTGGATGGCTCCCAAGATCTGGTCATAAAAACTACCTGAATTTATGGGTTGAACAGAGGGGCCCGATGCTGAGTAGTGTGTTTGCTGAATTAAGTTCCCCCCACTCTTCTCTCTCAAAAACTACCTCTCCCAGATACTCCCCACTAGAGATCAGCTATGTTTGAGAAATCATAGCTCAATTGAAATTAAAGCAAACAAGCAAAGGAGATATTTGTGTTGATGTTCTAGGCAAGTTTACATTTCACATGAAAACACTTGCATTTATTTAACAGTTCCATTCCAGCTGTTTTATAAATATTATTATAGTATTCCAACTAGAAAAATAGTATCACTCCTTTAAACACGATTGACTTGCTTAAAGCAAACAAATAGAATTCTTTTATTAGCACCTAAAAATCCTAGATTTTGTTACCATTTTAAATATAAAAGAAAAACTTAATTTCTGATGAAAGCTCGCAAAACTCATCTAAGTGTTAGAAAATGGCGAGGTTAGTTAGACTGATTCAGAAGAGAAACTTTATGAAGGGTTAGGGATTTATGAGCTAATTTGAACTAGGTCTAGACAGCTAAAGATCATTGTTTTTTTTAGAAGCAGTTTTGGCAAAGCCATAAATCCAGTGGAGGGGGAATGGTGGGAATTATTGAGATGGGGCCCAGGGGAGGCAGGAAACAGCAATGTGGTCAAGGAGAGTTTGTAAATAGTAACCAGTTTTAGTAGTTTGACGTAGTAGTTAAACATACAGATTCTGTAAGCCAACTCCACCATTCTCTAGTGATTGGGCTACAGGCAAGTTACTACCGTTTGCCTCAGTTTGTTCAACTGAAAAATGGGTCTATTAATGATACTGCAGAGGCTATGAGAAACAAGCTAATCAACTTCAAGAGCCCAGGACAAGGCCTGGCACATTGTAAGTGTGCTATATATTTAGTAGTGCTCAATCATTCAGTTGTGTCTGACTCTTTGACACCCCATGGACTATTACCTGCCAGGTTTCTCTGTCTGTGGGGATTCTCCAGGCGAGAATAATGAACTGGGTTGCCACTTCCTACTCCAGGGGATCTTTCCAACCCAGGGATCAAACCCAAGTCTCCTGCATTGGCAGGTGGATTCTTTACCACTAGTACCACCTGGGAAGCCAGTACTTAGCAGTAGTAGTAGTAACCAGTTTGGGTGTTTTTTTTTTTTTTAATATTTATTTATTTGACTGTGTTGTGTTTTAGTTGTGTGTGTCAGATGCGATCTTTTGTTCTGTGCATGGACTCAGTAGTTGGGGCTCGTGGGCTTAGTTGCTCCGTGGCATGTGGGATCTTAGTTCCCTGACCAGGGATTGAACCTGCATCCCCTGCATGGCAATCTGTACTCTTAACCCCTGGACCACCAGGGAAGTCCCAGTAATGAGGTTTTTGATTGGAAGTGGAGAGATTTAGTAGTAGAACAGTACTCATTCCTTTAAATAAATAAATAATGCAAGCCCTTGCATGGAATTCTAAATTTATTGAGCTATTGATGCTCAGTTATACAGTATTGCACCACTTCAGTTAAGGCTTTTAGTTTGCATATGGCTCAAAAGTAGTTGTAACCTTAGGTTGGTCAATTTAAATACTGTGATTCCCTGTTGGATAGATGCACAGTCTTTACACCCAAACGTTAATGCATACAAAGTAACGAGGCATTGTTAAATAAAACAACAATAGTTACTGCAACTTAGACTCTGACCAATTACACATGATTAAAATTACTTCCCGAATTCATATCTACAGTACTCATCCCCCATCTAACATCTCAACTAAAATGTCACACTTTCGGGGACTTCCCTGGAGGTCCAGTGGTTGAGAATCCACCTTACAATGCAGGGTACTCGGGTTCAATCCCTGATTAGGGAACTAAGATCCCATGTGCCACAGAGCTACTGAGCCCATGCACCACAAATAGAGAATCTGTGCACCTCAACAAAAGACCCTGCACGACTGAAGATCTCTTGTGCCTCAAGGAAGACCCAACATAGCCACATAAATAAATCTTTAAAGAAGAAAATTACACATGTGAAACAAGGGCAAAAATACTAAACCTGTGCGCTTGGTATGGCACATGCACTATGCATAAGCAAGCAGGGGGTTCACAGTGAGAATCTATAGCTGTAGAAGCTTTAGCAAAGGATTCACAAAAGCTGTGTTTATAGTTGTGTGTGCAGTGGGGGGTCTACAACAAAAAGTGTATTTTCAAACAATTTTTTTAATATTTATTTTTGATTGATGATTGCTTTACAGTATTGGTTTGATTTCTGTGATACACCAACAAGAACTAACCATAGGTTAGTCCTATGTACAAACAGTTTTTTAATGATTTCACTCATTACTTTTTAAGTCAGTTAAATGTATACTTAAAAAAAAATCTCAGTGAAGAACACATGGCATCTGACAGGACTAAAGCCTCCTTTCAGAATTCATCACCTTGCATCTCAAAATCAGGTTCCCTTCCAGACGGTTTAGCATTTTTCTAGGCTCACGTCTGGCTTCTCCCTCCTTGAATTTACCCTCTTCCTTCCTTTATGTCCAGCTGGACAGTTGGAAGTGGAGTCCTGTCCTTCCTCCCTTTGGACTCTGGTGTTCATCCCTGTCTCCCTCTCCACCCCCGCCATCACTCTTTCAGACCCTCCACCTGGTGCGACTACTTTGAATTTAATTTTTCAAATACTGAGGGGAAAAGGCTGTCGATCCTCATTATTCACAGACTCCACGTCTGTGAATGTGCCTGCTCCCTTGGGAAATAACCACCACCACTGCCGTCGCCCCGCCATCAGTATATTCCGAATACTTTCCCAGTCACCCCCAGGGCTCACACAGAGCAAGGATCCAAATCGAGGTCCACCTCGGCCGAGTCCACCAGTGGGTTCCCAGCTGACACCAGTCAAGGTGATGCTCTGCCTCCTCGTTTCAGCTCATTCTGTCAACAAGTGTCCTTCTCACAGTCTATTTAGTGCTGTATTTTCTCATTTGTGTGCTTTTTGTCGGTGATTTTGCTCTTTAAAATGGCCAAATATAGTGCTGGAGAGCTGTTCGGTTTTCCTAAGCACGAGAAGACTGTGGCATGCCTGACAGAGAAAATATGAGTCAGATAAACTCCATTCAGGCCTGAGTTATAGTGCTGTTGGCTGTAAGCCCAGGGTTAATGAATCAACACCATATATTAAATAAAGTGTCTTTAAGCAAAAACACACATGAAACAAGGTTATGTATTGATCAGGGGAAAAGGGAACCAGAGGCTCTGGGTACCCGCCTCTGTGGTTCCTCTAGGGCAGAGATCTGGGATCCCCTCACTCAGTGTTGTAGGTGACTTGATGTCTTCATTGGAAGGACTGATGCTGGGAAAGATTGAAGGCAGGAGGAGAAGGAGATGACAGAGGATGAGATGGCATCACCGACTCAATGGACATGAGTTTGGGTAAACTCTGGGAGCTGGTGATGGACAGGGAGGCCTGGTGTGCTGCGGTTCATGGGGTCGCAAATAGTCAGACACGACTGAGTGACTGAACTGAACTGATGGAACCTAAATAACTGAGCGACAAGAACCAGCTGAGCATACACGTACACACACGCACCTGAGCTTTTCAGAATACGTGGTGCCTATATTTCACCTACAAGATATTGAGCTACACAATCTGGCCCCATTTCTTTTCCTTTCTTTTTTCAGTTGCGGCATGTGGGATCTAGTTCCCTGACCAGGGATCGAACCTGGGCCCCCTGCTTTGGGACCATGGAGTCTTAGCCACTGGACTACCAGGGGAGTCCCTGGCCCCATCTCTTAATTTGGGTCCTAATACTCTTTGCCATAAGATCTCTGTTCCAACAAAATGGGCAAATTTTTTTCTGCCCCGAATTCATTTCAGCCACTGCCCCTCCCCACTCTTTCTACCTCGTCTCCTTTGAGGGGATCTACTGGGGTTCGGTCACAAGGACAGGCACATGACCTAGCCCAGGCCAACTCTTAACCCACCTGCCTCCAGGACAGGTGTGGAGAGTGACACCAACCAGACGAATACGATCATTCCCTGGGATTTTTCACCCTCTGAGTTATTTTACTTTGGTGGTTTAGTCACTAAGTCGCGTCTGACTTTTGTGACTCCGTGGACTGTAGCCTGCTGGTCTCCTCCGTCCATGAAATTCTCCAGGCAAGAATACTAGAGTGGGTTGCCATTTCCTTCTCCAGGGGATCTTCCTGATCCAGGAATTGAACCTGGGTCTCCTTCAGGGCAGGCAGATTCTTTACCAACTGAGCTGCAAGGGAAGCTTTGGGAATCCTCAAACTGGGTGACGTAGGCTTGGACTTCCTAGCTGCGAGGCTCCCCTCTGCATGAGGTACATGCACCTGTGGTGGAAACTCATGAGGCCAACAGCAGAGAGGAGCAGAAAACAGGAGAGAGCAAGCCCCTGATCTGATGCTGTCATTTTGCACCCCTGGACCGTGTCCTGCCTCAGGCCAGCCACACCAGTGTCTTTCCAGGTTACACAAGCCAGCGCAATTGCCTTCTTACTTAAACTACTCAGGATTGAATTTCTGTCTCTTAAGACCAGCAGTCATGAATAATACACCCAGACCTTTCTGATCTACCAGGAATGGCATTGCTCAAAGCCACATATTTCTGTCTAACTTGGATTTATTTCTCCGTAACTTGGATTTATTTCTTTGCAAAAGTTAGTATACCTGGATTTCCTTCTGTGTATCTTCTCAAGATTGTTGTTGTCTGGAAAGGACCTACTGTATAGCACAGGGAACTCAATTCAATGCTATGTGGCAGCCTGGAAGGGAGGGGTGTTTGAGGAAGAATGGATACATGTGTATGTATGGCTGAGTCTCTTTGCTGTTTACCTGAAGCTATCATGACATTGTTAATCAGCTATACTCCAATATAAGATACATTTTTAAAATTATAAAAATATTTTTAAGGCTTTTTTTGTTTGGGATAGACAATAAAAGAGAAAACTGAGAATTGAGAAGTTGAAAAGGAAATAAAACAGGAATAGAAATTTTGCAGTGCACCCCTTAGGGAAAGTAGAGAAGCAGAGGCAGGTAACCAGGACCTTAGAACTTCACTGAGCCAGGTGGGTGCAGTCATGTGTTAGCGTTCTGTTGTGTCTAAGGTGTCTATGAGCTAAGCCCCTGCAACCCTTAGGGGTCCTAGGTCCGTCTAGTTAAAGCTATGGTTTTTCCAGTAGTCATGTATGGATGTGAGAGCTGAACTATATATAAGGAAAGCTGAATGCTGAAGAATCAATGCTTTTGAACTGTGGTGTTGGAGAAGACTCTTGAAAGTCCCTTGGACTGCAAGGAGATCCAACCAATAAATCCTAAAGGAAATCAGTCCTGAATATTCATTGGAAGGGATTGATGCTGAGGCTTAAACTCCAATATTTTGGCCACCTGATGTGAAGAACTGACTCTTTGGAAAAGACCCAGATGTGGGAAAGATGGAAGGCAGGAGGAGAAGTGGATGACAAAGGATGAGATGGTTGGATGGCATCACGAACTCAATGGCCATGAGTTTGAGCAAGCTCTGGGAGTTGGTGATGGCCAGGGAAGCCTGGCGTGCTGCAGTCCATGGGGTCGCAAAGAGTCAGACCCGACTGAGCAACTGAACTGAACTGATCCTCAGGTAAGGGCTTCCCTGGTGGCTCAGTGGTTAAAAAAAAAAAAAAATTCTGCCTGCCAAAGCAGGAGACATGGGTTTGAAGCCTGGGTTGGGAAGATTCCCTGGATTTGGAAATGGCACCCCAATCCAGTATACTTGCCTGGGAAATCCCAGATAGAAGGAACCTGGCATGCTACAGTCCATGTGGTCACAAAGAATCAGACATGATTTAGCAACTGAACAACAGCAACAACAAATCCTCAGGTAAACATCTCTTTAACTCACCCAGTGTCACCTCTGTCTTTCAGTCTTTGTTTATGATACGCCTCCACCCTTTCCCCCACGTTTGCTTAGTTACCCATCCTGTTCTCAGATCTACCTTCATCTCTGCGCAGAATCCCCTTAACTTGGCCTTTTTCAGGGGGTAAGTTTGAGGATAGAGCTTGAGAAATAATGGATCAAATATAGGTTACCCCCAAATTTTCCATTTTAAATATCCATGTGACCCTGGATAGTGGCAGTGAGCATCATGGAGTCATCAAAGCAAAAATAAACATTTGAATAAGCAATAAAACACTGAAGAAACTATCTCTTGACATGGTCACCAACAAAGCAACATCCATTTCTTAGCATCTCATTGAGATTGATGGTGGAAAGAAAATTTCTAACAAACAGGATACAGGAAGTAGGAATTAGCCTTTATGAATGTAAACTGTATTGATTCTAGGCTGTGAGAACCTTAGTCTACATTCAGCTCACACATGGCCATGAATCTAGCTCTTAGCACAATGGTGGGGATTCAGTAAATATTTGTTGGATTAAGAGATATTAATCCTATTTGCTAGAATATTTTAGGAACAAGCACAGAACACATAAATGGCACAAAGAAAGGAATTGGCCCTCATGGTAAGAAGTCACATCATAGGAAGGGTTCTTCAAGATGTGACTCTGGGATTTGGATTTTAAAAAAGGGGAACAGATCTTTTCGAGGGAAAGAATTCTAGGCAGGAGGGTTGCACTTTAGCAAAGTCATCAAATTGTGATACTACAGTTTGAAACTGCAAGCGATGTGTTGAAATGTGAAGTGTAGTCAGGGGTTTAGCATGAAATGATGCTGAAGGTCACTATCTCACAACCCTTGTATGCCACACCAAGGATTTCAGTGAAAATTTAAAAATCACATTCATATTGACATTCTTTGTATACCCATGACTGAAGACTGATCCAGGGATGACCAGGACAAGGCCTGGCACATTGTAAGTGTGCTATATATTTAGTAGTGCTCAATCATTCAGTTGTGTCTGACTCTTTGACACCCCATGGACTATTACCTGCCAGGTTTCTCTGTCTGTGGGGATTCTCCAGGCGAGAATAATGAACTGGGTTGCCACTTCCTACTCCAGGGAATCTTTCCAACCCAGGGATCAAACCCAGGTCTCCTGCATTGGCAGGTGGATTCTTTACCACTAGTACCACCTGGGAAGCCAGTACTTAGCAGTAGTAGTAGTAACCAGTTTGGGTGTTTGTTTTTTTTTTAATATTTATTTATTTGACTGTGTTGTGTCTTAGTTGTGTGTGTCAGATGCGATCTTTTGTTCTGTGCACGGACTCAGTAGTTGGGGCTCGTGGGCTTAGTTGCTCCATGGCATGTGGGGTCTTAGTTCCCTGACCAGGGATTGAACCTGCATCCCCTGCATGGCAATCTGTACTCTTAACCCCTGGACCACCAGGGAAGTCCCAGTAATGAGGTTTTTGATTGGAAGTGGAGAGATTTAGTAGTAGAACAGTATTCATTCCTTTAAATAAATAAATAATGTAAGCCCTTGCATGGAATTCTAAATTTATTGAGCTATTGATGCTCAGTTATACAGTATTGCACCACTTCAGTTAAGGCTTTTAGTTTGCATATGGCTCAAAAGTAGTTGTAACCTTAGGTTGGTCAATTTAAATACTGTGATTCCCTGTTGGATAGATGCACAGTCTTTACACCCAAATGTTAATGCATACAAAGCAACGAGGCATTGTTAAATAAAGCAACAATAGTTACTGCAACTTAGACTCTGTGACCAGAGTCTAATACACATGATTAAAATTACTTCCCGAATTCATATCTACAGTACTCATCCCCCATCTAACATCTCAACTAAAATGTTACACTTTCGGGGACTTCCCTGGGGGTCCAGCGGTTGAGAATCCACCTTACAATGCAGGGTACTCGGGTTCAATCCCTGATTAGGGAACTAAGATCCCATGTGCCACAGAGCTACTGAGCCCTCATACCTCAAGGAAGACCCGACATAGCCAAATAAATAAATGTTTAAAGAAGAAAATTACACATGTGAAACAAAGGCAAAAATACTAAACCTGTGCGTTTGGTATGGCACATGCACTATGCATGAGCAAGCAGGGGGTTCACAGTGAGAATCAATAGCTGTAGAAGCTTTAGAAAAGGATTCACAAAAGCTGTATATATAGTTGTGTGTGCAGTGGGGGGTCTACAACAAAAAGTATGTTTTCAAACAATTTTTTTAATATTTATTTTTGATTGATGATTGCTTTACAATATTGGTTTGATTTCTGTGATACACCAACAAGAACTAACCATAGGTTAGTCCTATGTACAAACAGTTTTTTAATGATTTCACTCATTACTTTTTAAGTTAGTTAAATGTATACTTAAAAAAAAAAAATCTCAGTGAAGAACACATGGCATCAGACAGGACTAAAGCCTCCTTTCAGAATTCATCACCTTGTGCCTCAAAATCAGGTTCCCTTCCAGACTGGGTTTAGCATTTTTCTAGGCTCAAGTCTGACTTCTCCCTCCTTGAATTTACCCTCTTCCTTCATTTATGTCCAGCTGGACAGTTGGAAGTGGAGTCCTGTCCTTCCTCCCTTTGGACTCTGGTGTTCATCCCTGTCTCCCTCTCCACCCCCGCCATCGCTCTTTCAGACCCTCCACCTGGTGCGACTACTTTGCGCTTAATTTTTCAAATACTGAGGGGAAAAGGCTGTCGATCCTCATTATTCACAGACTCCACGTCTGTGAATGTGGCTGCTCCCTTGGGAAATAACCACCACCACTGCCCCCTGCCCCGCCATCAGTATATTCCGGATACTTTCCCAGTCACCCCGAGGGCTCAGACAGAGCAAGGATCCATATTGAGGTCCACCTCAGCCGAGTCCAGCAGCGGGTTCCCAGCTGACACCAGTCAAGGTGATGCTCTAACTCCTTGTTTCAGCTCATTCTGTCAACAAGTGTCCTTCTCACAGTCTATTTAGTGCCATATTTTCCTCATTTGTGTGCTTTTTGTCGGTGATTTTGCTCTTTAAAATGGCCAAATATAGTGCTGGAGAGCTGTTCGGTTTTCCTAAGCACGAGAAGACTGTGGCGTGCCTGACAGAGAAAATATGAGTCAGATAAACTCCATTCAGGCCTGAGTTATAGTGCTGTTGGCTGTAAGCCCAGGGTTAATGAATTAACACCATATATTAAATAAAGTGTCTTTAAGCGAAAACACACACGAAACAAGGTTATGTATTGATCAGGGGAAAAGGGAACCAGAGGCTCTGGGTACCCGCCTCTGTGGTTCCTCTAGGGCAGAGATTGGGATCCCCTCACTCAGTGTTGTAGGTGACTTGATGTCTTCATTGGAAGGACTGATGCTGAAGCTGAAACTCCAGTATTTTGGTCACCTGATGCAAAGAGCTAACTCGTTTGAAAAGACCCTGATGTTGGGAAAGATTGAAGGCAGGAGAAGTAGGAGGTGACAGAGGATGAGATGGTTGGATGGCATCACCGACTCAATGGACATGAGTTTGGGTAAACTCTGGGAGCTGGTGATGGACAGGGAGGCCTGGTGTGCTGTGGTTCATGGGGTCACAAAGAGTTGGACACGACTGAGCGACTGAACTGAACTGATGGAACCTAAATAACTGAGCGACAAGAACCAGCTGAGCATACACGTACACACACGCACCTGAGCTTTTCAGAATACGTGGTGCCTACATTTCACCTACAAGATATTGAGCTACACAATCTGGCCCCATTTCTTTTCCTTTCTTTTTTCAGTTGCGGCATGTGGGATCTAGTTCCCTGACCAGGGATCGAACCTGGGCCCCCTGCTTTGGGACCATGGAGTCTTAGCCACTGGACTACCAGGGGAGTCCCTGGCCCCATCTCTTAATTTGGGTCCTAATACTCTTTGCCATAAGATCTCTGTTTCAACAAAATGGGCAAATTTTTTTCTGCTCCGAATTCATTTCAGCCACTGCCCCTCCCCACTCTTTCTACCTCGTCTCCTTTGAGGGGATCTACTGGAGTTTGGTCACAGGGACAGGCACATGACCTAGCCCAGGCCAACTCTTAACCCACCTGCCTCCAGGACGGGTGTGAAGAGTGACACCAACCAGACGAATACGATCATTCCCTGGGATTTTTCAACCTCCGAGTTATTTTACTTTGGTGGTTTAGTCACTAAGTCGCGTCCGACTTTTGTGACTCCGTGGACTATAGCCTGCTGGTCTCCTCTGTCCATGGAATTCTCCAGGCAAGAATACTAGAGTGGGTTGCCATTTCCTTCTTCAGGGGATCTTCCTGACCCAGGAATTGAACCTGGGTCTCTTTCAGGGCAGGCAGATTCTTTACCAACTGAGCTACAAGGGAAGCTTTGGGAATCCTCAAACTGAGTGATGTAGGCTTGGACTTCCTAGCTGCGAGGCTCCCCTCTGCATGAGGGACATGGACCTGTGGTGGAAACTCATGAGGCCAACAGCAGAGAGGAGCAGAAAACAGGAGAGAGCGAGCCCCTGATCTGATGCTGTCATTTTGCACCCCTGGACCGTGTCCTGCCTCAGGCCAGCCACACCAGTGTCTTTCCAGGTTACACAAGCCAGCGCAATTGCCTTCTTACTTAAACTACTCAGGATTGAATTTCTGTCTCTTAAGACCAGCAGTCATGAATAATACACCCAGACCTTTCTGATCTACCAGGAATGGCATTGCTCAAAGCCACATATTTCTGTCTAACTTGGATTTATTTCTCCCTAACTTGGATTTATTTCTTTGCAAAAGTTAGTATACCTGGATTTTCTTCTGTGTATCTTCTCAAGATTGTTGTTGTCTGGAAAGGACCTACTGTATAGCTCAGGGAACTCAATTCAATGTTATGTGGCAGCCTGGAAGGGAGGGGTGTTTGAGGAAGAATGGATACATGTGTATGTATGGCTGAGTCCCTTTGCTGTTTACCTGAAGCTATCATGACATTGTTAATCAGCTATACTCCAATATAAGATACATTTTTTAAATTATAAAAATATTTTTTAAGGCTTTTGTTGTTTGGGATAGACAATAAAAGAGAAAACTGAGAATTGAGAAGATGAAAAGAAAATAAAACAGGAATAGAAATTTTGCAGCACACCCCTAAAGGAAAGTAGAGAAGCAGAGGCAGGTAACCAGGACCTTAGAACTTCACTGAGCCAGGTGGGTGCAGTCATGTGTCAGCGTTCTGTTGTGTCTAAGGTGTCTGTGAGCTAAGCCCCTGCAACCCTTAGGGGTCCTAGGTCCGTCTAGTCAAAGCTATGGTTTTTCCAGTAGTCATGTATGGATGTGAGAGCTGAACTATAAGGAAAGCTGAATGCTGAAGAATCAATGCTTTTGAACTGTGGTGTTGGAGAAGACTCTTGATAGTCCCTTGGATGCAAGGAGATCCAAACAATAAATCCTAAAGGAAATCAGTCCTGAATATTCATTGGAAGGGATTGATGCTGAGGCTGAAACTCCAATACTTTGGCCACCTGATGCGAAGAACTGACTCATTGGAAAAGACCCAGATGCTGGGAAAGATGGAAGGCAGGAGGAGAAGTGAATAACAAAGGATGAGATGGTTGGATGGCATCACGAACTCGATGGCCATGAGTTTGAGCAATCTCTGGGAGTTGGTGATGGCCAGGGAAGCCTGGCGTGCTGCAGTCCATGGAGTCGCAAAGAGTCAGACCCGACTGAGCAACTGAACTGAACTGATCCTCAGGTAAGGGCTTCCCTGGTGGCTCAGTAGTTAAAAAAAAAAAAAAAAAAATTCTGCCTGCCAAAGCAGGAGACATGGGTTTGAAGCCTGGGTTGGGAAGATCCCCTGGATTTGGAAATGGCACCCCAATCCAGTATACTTGCCTGGGAAATCCCATAGATAGAAGGAACATGGCACACTACAGTCCATGTGGTCGCAAAGAATCGGACATGATTTAGCAACTGAACAACAGCAACAACAAATCCTCAGGTAAACATCTCTTTAACTCACCCAGTGTCACCTCTGTCTTTCAGTCTTTGCTTATGATACGCCTCCACCCTTTCCCCCACGTTTGCTTAGTTACCCATCCTGTTCTCAGATCTACCTTCATCTCTGCGCAGAATCCCCTTAACTTGGCCTTTTTCAGGGGGTAAGTTTGAGGACAGAGCTTGAGAAATAATGGATCAAATATAGGTTACCCCCAAATTTTCCATTTTAAACATTCATGTGACCCTGGATAGTGGCAGTGAGCAGCATGGAGTCATCAAAGCAAAAATAAATACTTGAATAAACAATAAAACACTGAAGAAACTATCTCTTGACATGGTCACCAACAAGGCAACATCCATTTCTTAGCATCTCATTGAATTGATGGTGGAAAGAAAATTTCTAACAAACAGGAGACAGGAAGTAGGAATTAGCCTTTATGAATGTAAACTGTATTGATTCTAGGCTGTGAGAACCTTAGTCTACATTCAGCTCACACATGGCCATGAATCTAGCTCTTAGCACAATGGTGGGGATTCAGTAAATATTTGTTGGATTAAGAGATATTAATCCTATTTGCTAGAATATTTTAGGAACAAGCACAGAACACATAAATGGCACAAAGAAAGGAATTGGCCCTCATGGTAAGAAGTCACATCATAGGAAGGGTTCTTCAAGATGTGACTCTGGGATTTGGATTTTAAAAAAGGGGAACAGATCTTTTCGAGGGAAAGAATTCTAGGCAGGAGGGTTGCACTTTAGCAAAGTCATCAAATTGTGATACTACAGTTTGAAACTGCAAGCGATGTGTTGAAATGTGAAGTGTAGTCAGGGGTTTAGCATGAAATGATGCTGAAGGTCACTATCTCACAACCCTTGTATGCCACACCAAGGATTTCAGTGAAAATTTAAAAATCACATTCATATTGACATTCTTCGTATACCCATGACTGAAGACTGATCCAGGGATGCTCATCCTCTTCAACCAAGCACATGGAGCAGTGAGGGAGGGAGGAAGGGGACACCCACCTAGCCAGCCAGATCAGCCGAATCAGATCAGGGGGCTTCCCTGATAGCTCAGTGTTTAAGAATCCGTCTGCCAATGCAGGAAACTTGAGTTCGATCCCTGGGTTGGGAAGATTCTCCTGGAGAAGGAAATGGCAACCCACTCCAGTGTTCTTGCCTGGATAATCCCTGGACAGAGGAGCCTGTGGGGTATAGTCCATGGCATCGCAAAAGAGTCGGACACTTAGCAACTAAAAAACCACAATGAGAGGCCTTCGGCTGCCATGTTGGATGTAGCCTGATTTAAGTGTAGAGCCAGAGAGCCCTCAAGAGACTTTGTCTTGATCCTCAAGAGCACAGTGGAGCTGAAGGGAATGTCAAGGGTGGTTAAGGAAGTTGAAATTAATATAATTTGATCATGGAGTCAGTGTTCTGTGATGGCAGACAGGTAGAGTCTAGAATGACCCAACTAGTACCACCAAAATGAGTGTGAGAATAGGTAGGTTTGTAAGAGAAGATGATGAGATTAAGATTTTTTATAGCTGATTGCAAGATGCTGTTGGATTACTCAGTAAGCAACTGGTGAATTTAGCAGGACTTTGGAGATTAGAAGTGCAGATACAAATTTTGAGTCAGGGATATTTACAGCTGTGGATGAGATTACTAGGAGGGAGGGAGGGAGGGGAGAATTCAGCTAAGGGCAGAGATTTAACCCTGAAGCATAATTCAAGGCAGAGGAATGCCCAGGTCCCCACGTTTGCATCTTCTTACTTTGGGGAGGAGAAGTGTACATCACCGATACTAGTGGCATAAACTACACAGTTTGTTTGAGGATAGGTTAAACCTTTTACCTTTTAAGTAATGAAATGCATTTGCAGTGGAAATGGTCTGATAGAACAATGTTGGTAAAGGTGGGGGAAATGGCTCCTCTTGGGCGTTGTTGACAAGAGTGTAAATTAATACATCCTTCCTATGGCAGAAACCATTTATTGTCCCTAGTATCTATTTTCCAGAGAAGGCAATGGCACCCCACTCCAGTACTCTTGCCTGGAAAATCCCATGGACGGAGGAGCTTGGTAGGCTGTAGTCCATGGGGTCACTAAGATTCGGACATGACTGAGTGACTTCACTTTCACTTTTCACTTTCATGCATTGGAGAAGAAAATGGCAACCCACTCCAGTGTTCTTGCCTGGAGAATCCCGAGGACGGCAGAGCCTGGCGGGCTGCCGTTTATGGGGTCACACAGAGTCGGACACGACTGAAGTGACTTAGCAGCAGCAGCAGCAGTATCTATTTTCCCCTGTTCTTAGTAAAAAATTACCTAATTTTTAGCTGAACATATGAACATACTGGGTAAAAAAAAAGACTACACTTCTCAGTCTTCTCTGCAGCTAGATGTAGCCACGTGACCAAATTCTGGCTGGTGGGATATTGGGAGAAGTGGTGGGTGTGACTTGACAAGAGTCCTTTGAAGTTGTATCCTTTTGTGTCCCTTCCTCCTTCCTGCTACCTGAAATACAGATGCAGTGACTGGGACCTGAGCAGCCATCCTGTGCCATGTAGAATAGTCAGGTTCTAAAGATGATGGAATACCCCAGATGGAAGATACCTGGTCCCTTGGGTCACGTACTGCCTCCTCTCTTATAGAAACTGTGTGTAAGCCACCTTTGGGTGTTCTGTCACATTCAGCTAAACCTAATCCTGACCTTGGAGAAGGCAATGGCAACCCACTCCAATACTCTTGCCTGGGAAATCCCATGGACGGAGGAGCCTGGTAGGCTGCAGTCCATGGGCTCGCGGAGAGTTGGACAGGACTGAGCAACTTCACTTTCACTTTTCACTTTCATGCACTGGAGAGGGAAATGGCAACCCACTCCAGTATGCTTGCCTGGAGAATCCCAGGGACGGGAGCCTGGTAGGCCGACGTCTATGGGGTCACACACAGTCAGACACGACTGATGTGACTTAGCCGCAATCCTGACCTATATGCTTCCCCAAAGCAGTCTAGCAATATTTAGTCAGATACTGTATGTATGTCCTTTTCCCTGGCATCCCACTTCAGGGAATCTGTTCTCGGGAGATAGTCACACAAATTTGAAATGACCCATAAAATGAAGATTCATCAGAATGTTGTTTATAATATGCAAAAACTGGTGGTGGTATGGGGGTGAAGTGAAGTGAGGTGAAGTCACTCAGTCGTGTCCAACTCTTTGCAACCCCGTGGACTGTAGCCCACCAGGCTCCTCCGTCCATGGGATTCACCAGACAAGAATACTGGAGTGGGGTGCCATTTCCTTCTTCAGGGATCTTCCCAATCCAGGGATCAAACCCAGGTCTTCCACATTGCAGGCAGATGCTTTAACCTCTGAGCCACCAGGGAAGCCCCAGAAGTCTTTCAACACACACACACACACAATCAATCAATCTATAGATGTATATAGAGTCTGAGAAATGTTTAAAGAATGTAAGAGTATTCTTTACCACTAATGCCATCTGAAAAGCCCTCAAGAATACTCTTTAATGCCTGGAAATGAGATTAAAATTTTTTTTTTCTTTCTCACCATGTTTTAAAATATTTGAACTGTATACTATGAGCTTTATCATGCTTACAAAAACCATAAAGCCTTTTTAGTGTTTTTAAATGTTCTCTTTTAAAAATACCATTAAGAAAGTAGTGTGAGGAGTTTTGCCAGCTTACTGTTCAGGAAGAGGTGTGGCCACTGTTGCTCAAAGCTAAACAAGTGAGAACACACTCCAGGAAAACTGACTCAGCTTTTTGAGGTAGTCCGTGGTAGGTGGAGACATCCTAATTGGAAGGTTTTTAAACCTGAATACTTTGCCGACTAAGGTCCGTTTAGTCAAGGCTATGGATTTTCCTGTGGTTATGTATGGATGTGAGAGTTGGACTGTGAAGAAGGCTGATCGCCAAAGAATTGATGCTTTTGAACTGTGGTGTTGGAGAAGACTCTTGAGAGTCCCTTGGACTGCAAGGAGATCCAACCAGTCCATTCTGAAGGAGATCAGCCTTGGACCCTGGGATTTCTTTGGAAGGAATGATACTGAAGCTGAAACTCCAGTACTTTGGGCACCTCATGCGAAGAGTTGACTCACTGGAAAAGACTCTGATGCTGGAGGGATTGGGGGCAGGAGGAGAAGGGGACGACTAAGGATGAGATGGCTGGATGGCATCATGGACTCGATGGATGTGAGTCTGAGTGAACTCCGAGAGATGGTGATGAACAGGGAGGCCTAGCGTGCTGCGATTCATCGGGTCGCAAATAGTCGGACACGACTGAGCGACTGAACTGAACTGAACTGAAAAAACATCTGGAACGTAGATGATCTCCTTAATGATGAATATATTTCCATTCTTTCATTTTACTTTTGTAGGTCTGAGGAGTTGAGGTGGGGAAAGGAAGTCTATTGATGATGTCAGAGTAAACTTAATCATCACAATGTAAGAACTTCTTATTGTCATTGAAACTTTGGGTTTTTATAAATGACTTCCTCCGCTACAGTAATCTTGTGTAGCTTTCCTCCCCATTCCAACCTCAGGGCATTTATTGCTTTTTATGTTTTATTTCATTTCACTTTATTTCTTTTTTAAAAAAGTAGTTCTATTCAGTTCAGTTCAGTCACTCAGTTGTGTCCAACTCTGCGACCCCATGGACTACAGCACTTCAGGCTTTCCTGTCCATCACCAACTCCCAGAACTTGCTCAAACTCATGTCCATCGAGTCAGTGATGCTCATGTCCATCAAGTCAGTGATGCCATCCAACCATCTCATCCTCTACCATCCCCTTCCCCTCCTGCTTTCAATCTTTCCCAGCATCAGGGTCTTTTCCAATGAGTCAGTTCTTCGCATCAGGTGGCCAAAGTATTGGAGTTTCAGCTTCAGCATCAGTCCTTCCAATGAATATTCAGGACTGATTTCCTTCAGGATTTAATTTTGGTTGTGCTGGGTTTTTGCTGCTGTTCAAGCTCTTCTCTAGTTGCAGCACGCCGGGGTGCTACTCTTCGTTGCCGTGCAAGAGCTTCTCATTGCAGTGGCTTCCCTCCTTGTAGAGTGTGGTCTCCAGGGCGCTCGGGCTTCAGTAATTGCAGCACACGGGCTCAGCAGTGTGGTGCACAGGCTTAGTTGCTCCATGGGATGTGGGATCCTTCCAGACCAGGGATCAGACCCGAATCCCCTGCATTGGCAGGCAGATTCTTATCCACTGTACCACCAGGGAAGTCCTATTTTATTTCCTGTCTTACAAAAAGCTAACTGTATTTACAAAGAAATGAGATGCATTAATACACTTCACAGCAGTTAAAAGGAAATAAAATTGTAGGGCACTTTGAAGAAGGAAGGCTACTTGTAATCTATTTCCTGGTAGACCTGTTTAAGGCAGCACTTCCCAGTTCTAAAATTCGACAGCAATAAGTCACCCTCCTTTCTTTAATTTGAGAGATTGCCTGCCAGTTTGATTGGAAATAGTACGAAGCCCAGCCAGCAAAGTGTTCAGCCCTTTTGTGAAGTTTAATATCTTTTTCTCTTTTGTGGCCATTTATTAAATAACAGTGCATGAGAATTCCTCCCTCCCTTTTATCACAATTTCCCCAGCACCTGCCCTTACTTAGCATTTCAAAAAAGAAGAAAAACAGCAGGCAGCAATGATTTAGCCCCTTTTTAAGCCCTGCTGTAAAATCAAATGTGGCTGAATTATAGTCTTAATTTTTAAATGTATTCAACGTGATTAAATATGATTAAAATACTAAGCTTCACTTATCAGAAAATAGCCTGCTCATTCACAGAAAAGTGCTTTTGTGATAATTCCATAATGCTAAGGATTTCTGAGCTATTAAATTGCTTGGTATCTTTAGTTCATTCTCTTTGATGTTTAAAAGAAATACATAAATGCATAATGAGTATATGTATAAAGATATGTTAAATACAAGTAAATTAATGTAAAGTAAATCTAAAATGTTTGCTAATACAACTCTATAAATAGAAATTAAAATATCAATATTATTTACATAAATAAAAGTTTGTATCTTTCAAAATATAGTTTTATGTAGTTTATATCACACATTTGATGAGTTCTGATACCTAGAAAACTTCGTGTCACTTTCAACAATATAGTCTATTGGAAAAATCTCTCACCTTTCTTTTTTTGATTTTTTAATATTTATTTGTATTTATTTATGTATTTGGCTGCACTGTGTCTTAGCTGTGGCATGTGAGATCTAGTTCCCTGACCAGGGACCCGTGCATGGGAAGCTCGAGTTTTAGCTACTGGACCACCAGAGAAGTCCCATCTCTCACCTTTCTTTATAAGCTGATGTTTTAATTTATTCAATAATTTATTCAGTAACCACTGACCAATTTCAACTTTGTGCCTTTCACCATGGGCACTTGGCAGGTTAAAAAAATAATAATAATAACTAAAACTTGGAGATGGCTTTGTAGTCTAGTGGTAGTAACAAAAGATAAACAGGGTTCAGTGGACTCCATGACCCCTGCATAAAACTCTCCAGTAGATACAGGGGACTGTTCTGGGAGGAGGAGGAGGAGGAAACCAGCAAGGACAGATATCCCCTGCTTTTCAAAAGTTTGCTTTTTGGAAAGGTAGACATCAGTATCTGCTTTCACTAACTGAAACAAATCCAAAGTTTTTCACTTTTATGAAAAAAAAAGCAAAAATAATGCAGGGCATCATTTTACAGTGGCCCTTTATAGAAGCAGCTCACACCCCGAGCAGCCAGAGTGGAGCTGCCAAACTCCTTCCCCTGGAACCACACTCAGCATCTCAGCAGCGGTCACCGTAGCTTTGAACTGTGTCTGTGAGCATCTGTGCTTGATCTCGATTTATTTTGTGCATCCATTAACAAAGTGTGTCCCGAAGTCATCGTTGCTTCTTCACTTTATGCCATTCCAGTTTAGGAAAGATTGCATAGGAACTCGGTGCTTCCAGATTGGTGGGAGGGGTGGAGTAGCTGTAAAATAAAGATTGGTGTGCCCTTAGATATGGAGGTTGACAGGATCCTAGTGTTTGCAAGATGGATTCAGTAACATGATGCGTGAAAATGCAAAATGAGGAAATAATGACAAGGAAGATGGTTGCTTTTCCAAGAAATTTATTTATAAAGATAGGGAAAGCATGATCAAAGGACTGTTGTAGTTATTGGAAAGGAAAGGTTTGAGCATGTGAAGGCTAAGAGGAAAGAGCCGATAGAAACGGAGAAGATGACAAAATGGTATAATTAAAATAACACGAACTTTGGTGTCAGAACTGAATTAGAATCTTGTTTAAAAAAAAAAAATCTCGTTGTGCAACCTCAGCCAATGAAACTACCCCATGAATCTCACTTTTCTCAACTATAACATGAAAACCCGGTATACGAATGAAGTTTCTTCACTCATTCATATAATTATCTTTAATGGCAGGTGCTGAACATGCAGTAAAGAGAAAATACTTGTCCTTGCTTTCTGGGATCTTACAGACTGGAAGATGTAGTTGTAAAGAATATAAATCAGCAAATGTGAGGGAGATGTTTAGGAGGATAAAAAGTTTTTGAAGACCCGATTATTATTTGGATTTTGGTTTTTGGAGTTTGGTTATTGTTTGGAGTAAGAGAGAAATTTGTACAGTAGCCAATGGTGTGGGCATGTGTCCTAATTGGATCAGAAACGTGGGCAGGAATTCCTCCTTTTCCATGGTTGAGAGAGAATAAAGTGAAATGTGTAGAGCACTTGGTGTCTCAACAGGGTCAAGTCAATTTTGCTAACCATAATTATTAATACTAGTCATAGTATTAATAATATTAGTAGTATTATTAATATTATTGTTGATTCCCATTTGGCAAACAGTGATGCCTGAAGGTCAGCAAGATTTTTCTCTAAAGTGTACCAGATAGGAAATATTTAGGCTTTGTGGGCCATATATGGTCTCTGTTGTATACTCTTCTTTGTGTTTATGTTTTTTTGTTCTTTCTTTTTTTAAAATGTAGAAACCATTCTTAGCTCAAGGTGTGGTCATATTTTGCCTGCTGGCTGGAGTGTGCCGAGTCCTAGTAATGCCATTTCTTGCACAAGAATCAGGAAGAGGGGACTAGAGGAGAAGGGACTGATGGCATATCCAGGTAGAGATATCCTTAGGCCACAAGATTAGGGCTGGAGATGTAGTGTGAATCATTGATACATAGATAGTAAGAAGCCAAGGAAAGAATCTTCGAGATGGAGGAGATCACCCAGAAAGACTGTGTAGAGTCTACCCAGGAAGAGGAGGAAAGGGCCACAGATAAGACTACAGGGAGCCCTGTTCTCTAGGATCAGAGCCATGGTCAGAGCCCCAAGCAGGTTAACCAGACCCTCCACAAGAGGTGAAACAATTTCAGTGCAGTGGCTTACATGCTGTCACAGGTTATGCATAGGGTCCCCTGGGAAGGCACGTGGGAAAGGCATCTAACCCACCTGGCCTTGAAATGGGAGCTCAAAATATGACACCTTAACAGTCTTGTGAGATGCCCAGGAATTAGTTGAGTATTCCAGGTAGAAGGAATAGCCAGAGCAGAGAGGAGGAGACAAATACAGGTGCTGGTTTGTAGACAGATTAAGGCATACATAATGCATAGGCTGGGACCGATAAGTAGGACCAGATAAGAATGCCAGTGCCTTGAAAGGGATGGGGAACCCTGTAAGAGTTTTAGGCAGAGAGTTGACACAATCCCATTGATGTTTCAGAAGGAGCACCCTGGCAGCAGGTGTATGAAGGATGACTTCCAGGAGGGTGAAACAGGGGTTGGTGGGTATAGAAAACATCTGGACCTGTCCAAGAGGAAAATGCTTAGGGTTCCTTCATCTGCGATAGTCTGGTAAATGATTTTCAACTGGTTCTCCAAGGGAGAAAGCCCTGGTGCATAGCAGTTGCCAGTTTCTGTTGTATAAATGTTTCCATCAGGACCACACTAAGGCAAATAGTGGGACTACAAAGAGGAGGTGGATTAGAGAGAGAAGTTGAATTGATATATAGTGACTGATCAAATTGGTGTGGTGTGAAGGAGTATAGACTTTCCCAAGCTTTTGTGGGATTGAGATGGGGATATCACTGAAATAAGGACAATAAAAAATAAGTAAATCTACATAGTCTCTCTGCCTCTACTGGAGTGTCAATTCCATGAATATAGGGATTTTTAATTAATTCCTACACTGCTGTGTCCCTACCACTAGAACAGTAAGTATGGGATGGCCCATGGTTGACACACAGTTTTGGGGTGGGGGGAAGTTTGTTGTTGTTTGTTTTAATTTTCTTGTTTGACCACGCCACAGGCTTGTGAGATCTTAGTTCCTTGACCAGGGATTGAACCTGGGCCCTCAGCAGTGAAAGCACAGATGGACTCCTAACCCCTGGACGGCCAGGGAATTCTCTTAATAAAATTTTTTGAATGAATGAATGAATAAATATTTCCCAATTAAACCACTTCAGGGATCACTGTTAATTTAAGAAGTAGCTGTGCCTATGAAGCATTGTGGAGTTGTTATCTGAAAAACTGGGTTTGTCACTTGGTAGGTGTTGAGCCAAAATACACAACCAAGCCAAAGGCCAGGAGAAAGAACGATTTATTATTACTTGCAATGAGTAAGGAGAACACGGGGGACTTTTCCCAAAGCACCATCTCCTTGAACAGCAAAGCAAGCTAAGTTTTAAGCTAAGGGTACATCACATTCATGAAGGAGCTTGGGTGGTCGGCAGACAGAGTCCAAGCTTTAGTTGACTGAATTCACCAGGGCTGGAAAAGGTCAACATCATCATCTCAGTTGATCTGGTTGTTCAGTGCCTCAGTTGACACAGAACTGGGAGTCTTTACCACTGAGATATTATCTTTGCTGTTGTTACTTTTCTTGCCTGATAACTTTGTTTCTGCATTGTTTTGTTCGCTTAAGGTCATTCATTGCTAAGACCCTGTTTAAGGGCAAGCATTTCAGCCAGGCTTAGATCACAAAATGGCTTAGGCCCCAGTGGCTTTTGTTCTGATGAGAAAGGAAAGAATGTGCCTGGTTCTCTTTCTCCAGGGCCCCCCATCCCCCCCGCTGCCCCCTGTACCCCCCTGTTGTCCCCCCATGCTCCCTATCTGCTTACAGAGCTAACGTGTTGTAGGTTAAAAAGAGATAGGATGCGGAGTTTGAGACAATGCACAGAGAACAGTTTGAAAATCTCTGAAAAACAGGTGACACAATGGATGGCAGCCAACAGGAGGAAGTTTTACGTTACTTTGTCTAAGGAAAAGTGACTCTTCGCACATAGCTTCTGGGAGCTGCTCTGAGCCCTAGGACTGGGGAGCTAAGGAGAGATTTGGGACAAAGTCTTGTATTAAAATCACAGCCTAAGTGAGAAATGTAGAGTTGAGTCTGCAGGCGTGTGAAGGACAGATAGGATGTGTGGAGGTAAAGTGAGTTCCCCCGGAGGTCAGAAGTCAGAGCCTGGAAACCAGGAAAGATCTAGATTGTATAGCTTGTCAGATGATTTTGCTGTCATTGTTTGGTCAGCTGAGAGTCAGGTTCTTTTTCGACCCCATGCACTGTAGTCCATCAGGCTCCTCTGTCCATGGGATTTCCCAGGCAAGAATACTAGAGTAGGTTGTCTTTTTCTTCTCCAGGGAATCTTCCTGAGTCAGGGATCGAACTCACGTCTCCTGCACTGGCAGGTGGATTCTTTACCACTGAGCCACCGGGGAAGCCCCAGCTGATTTTGCTTGATTCCAATTTAGTTTAAACAGAAAGAGTCTGGGATGCTTTGGCCAGCTGCTAAACTTGAGCTCAAGAATGGAACTTCATAAATATTGACGTGCAAACTCTCGCCCAGGCTTGCATTGTGGTCATGGATGTAACTTGGGAAAAGAACTCTTTGAATACGATATGTTTCTTTTTTTTTTTTTCCCTTCAAGAGAAAATGTTTTCTCTCCCCGGAGAACATTTGATATAAATTATTTTAATTTCTGAACCTCACATAAATATATTTAGACATTGCTTTATTTTAAATTGTATATTTGGAAGTTGATGCTATCATACCAAACAGCAGGCAAGCCAGACAAAACTTAAGGTTTAATTGAGGACTTTTTCTTGAATTATTTTATCTTCTTTTCCTTTAATAACTACTTTCCTCCCTTAAATCAACTTCATTCCTAGCCTTCAGGGAGTTCCCCAAGACCAGGCTTTGAGATTCAAGATTGTTTATTCCAAAAGCCCATACTTTGGGTGGGGAATGGAGACAAGTTTTTGGCACAGACAATAGATTGGTTAGAATGCACAGAGCGACTGCCTCCCTATTCTCCAGTCCAGGAAACCTCCCAGATTGTAGGTGGGAGTAGAGATGCAGAGAGGAGGGACGAGGAGTCAGATGCTGCCGATCCACACGAAGAGTCCTTGCCTGGTTCCTTCCAAGCTGGCTTGGGGGTGAAGGTCAAAAACCCAGCAGACTCTCCAGGTATATTGAGGCTCCAGGAGCTGACTTCCACCCTCCTCCTCCCCTGCCCTGCCAGGTGAGGCATAAGAGAATCTGCCCAGAGGTCCAGGTGCCTCCCACTGCCAGCTTGCTGCAAGAGAAGGTGATGGTGGACAGACCTCAGAGCTTCCTGGCCCCTGTGCAGGATAAGAGGTCACCTCCTGCGTCTAGCAATGAAGGAGGAGTGTGTTGCCAAAAGGGGACTGGAAGAAGACTGAAGCTACCCTTGCCTGTTGCCATGGTAACCCAAGAATAGATGGGATGAGGATAGCTCCCCTGTTGCTGGCTTGTAAATAATCAGTCGCATGGAGGACTCACCTCTCCTCTGAAACTTTAACTCAGCCTCAAGCAAAGACAAGAGGGACATGCCAAAGTCACTGAGATTAGGTTTAGGAAACACATTCTCTTGGCGCTGGGACAGGGAAAGATGCTTTCCTTGTTTACCTTGTTCATTTTGGCATGTGCATTTATTTTTTTTAATATAAATGTATTTGTTTTAATTGGAGGTTAATTACTTTACAATATTGTATTGGTTTTGCCACACATCATCATGAATCCACCACAGGTGTACACGTGTTCCCCATCCTGAACCCCCCTCCCTCTTCCCTCCCCATACCATCCCTCTGGGTCATCCCAGTGCACCAGCCCCAAGCATTCAGTATCATGCATCGAACCTGGACTGGTGATTCATTTCATATATGATATTATACATGTTTCAATCCCATTCTCCCAAATCACCCCACCCTCTCCCTCTCCCAGAGAGTCCAAAAGACTGTTCTATACATCTGTATCTCTTTTGCTGTCTCGCATACAGGGTTATTGTTACCATCTTTCTAAATTCCATATATATGCATTAGTATACTGTATTGGTGTTTTTCTTTCTGGCTTACTTCACTCTGTATAATAGGCTCCAGTTTCATCCACCTCATTAGAACTGATTCAAATGTATTCTTTTTAATGGCTGAGTAATACTCCATCGTGTATATGTACCACAGCTTTCTTATCCATTCATCTGCTGATGGACATCTAGGTTGTTTCCATGTCCTGGCTATTATAAATAGTGCTGCAATGAACATTGGGGTACATGTGTCTCTTTCAATTCTGGTTTCCTCGGTGTGTATGCCCAGCAGTGGGATTGCTGGGTCATAAGGCAGTTCTATTTGCAGTTTTTTAAGGAATCTCCACACTGTTCTCCATAGTGGCTGTACTAGTTTGCATTCCCACCAACAGTGTAAGAGGGTTCCCTTTTCTCCACACCCTCTCCAGCATTTATTGCTTGTAGACTTTTGGATCGCAGCCATTCTGACTGGTGTGAAATGGTACCTCATTGTGGTCTTGATTTGCATTTCTCTGATAATGAGTGATGTTGAGCATCTTTTCATGTGTTTGTTAGCCATCCGTATGTCTTCTTTGGAGAAATGTCTGTTTAGTTCTTTGGCCCATTTTTTGATTGGGTCGTTTATTTTTCTGGAATTGAGCTGCATGAGTTGCTTGTATATTTTTGAGATTAGTTGTTTGTCAGTTGCTTCATTTGCTATTGTTTTCTCCCATTCAGAAGGCTGTCTTTTTACCTTGCTTATAGTTTCCTTTGTTGTGCAGAAGCTTTTAATTTTAATTAGATCCCATTTGTTTATTTTTGCTTTTATTTCCAGTATTCTGGGAGGTGGATCATAGAGGATCCTGCTGTGATTTATGTCGGAAAGTGTTTTGCCTATGTTCTCCTCTAGGAGTTTTATAGTTTCTGGTCTTACGTTTAGATCTTTAATCCATTTTGAGTTTATTTTTGTGTGTGGTGTTAGAAAGTGATCTAGTTTCATTCTTCTACAAGTGGTTGACCAGTTTTCCCAGCACCACTTGTTAAAGAGATTGTCTTTACTCCATTGTATATTCTTGCCTCCTTTGTCGAAGATAAGGTGTCCATAGGTGTGTGGATTTATCTCTGGGCTTTCTATTTTGTTCCATTGATCTATATTTCTGTCTTTGTGCCAGTACCATACTGTCTTGATGACTGTGGCTTTGTAGTAGAGCCTGAAGTCAGGCAGGTTGATTCCTCCAGTTCCATTCTTCTTTCTCAAGATTGCTTTGGCTATTCGAGGTTTTTTGTATTTCCATACAAATCTTGAAATTATTTGTTCTAGTTCTGTGAAAAATACCGCTGGTAGCTTGATAGGGATTGCATTGAATCTGTAGATTGCTTTGGGTAGTATACTCATTTTCACTATATTGATTCTTCCGATCCATGAACACGGTATATTTCTCCATCTATTAGTGTCCTCTTTGATTTCTTTCATCAGTGTTTTATAGTTTTCCATATATAGGTCTTTAGTTTCTTTAGGTAGATATATTCCTAAGTATTTTATTCTTTTCGTTGCAATGGTGAATGGAATTGTTTCCTTAATTTCTCTTTCTATTTTCTCATTATTAGTGTATAGGAATGCAAGGGATTTCTGTGTGTTGATTTTATATCCTGCAACTTTACTATATTCGTTGATTAGCTCTAATAATTTTCTGGTGGAGTCTTTAGGGTTTTCTATGTAGAGGATCATGTCATCTGCAAACAGTGAGAGTTTTACTTCTTCTTTTCCAATTTGGATTCCTTTTCTTTCTTTTTCTGCTCTGATTGCTGTGGCCAAAACTTCCAAAACTATGTTGACTAGTAGTGATGAAAGGGGGCACCCTTGTCTTGTTCCTGACTTTAGGGGAAATGTGTCAATTTTTCACCATTTGGCATGTGCATTTATTATCTAATGTGAAATAATGTTCACTTACAGAAAAAGTTTTATTTCTCACCCATGAATGTTAAGGAAATGAGAGTCCTATTTACTACATTAGTATAACAATATTGAGTCTAAGTGATGAAAACTCTATATTCATCTTTGACACGGCAACACAGATAATAGTTTTATATTACTTTGTGTTCATATTCTGGCTCTTACAATTATAATCTTGAACAAGGCTGTCTTCATTTTTTACACTACCCTCCTCCCATGCACAAGACAGTTGCCTGGTTCACTGCTTTGCAAATAGCAGGGACACAGTAAATATTTATTTGATTGATAAATATATTGACCTAATGAATATGTGACCATCATTACAAACCCTTTGAAGATTTGATTCAAATCACTCTGGAAGTTTAATCATATATCAAGGGCTGTTTTGCAGAGAGCAGAGAACATTGATTAATCCAGCAAGTCATGTGAATGGAGAACAAATAAGATCTTTTACTGACTATCACGATATGATAAAAGTTGTTCAGCTGATCAGTCATGTCTGACTCTTTGTGATCCCATGGACTATAGCATGCCAGGCTTCCCTGTCCTTCACTATCTCCCAGACTTTGCTCAGACTCATGTCCATTGAGTCAGTGATGCCATCCAACCATCTCATCCTCTGTCATTCCCTTCTCCTCCCTCCCTTAATCTTTCTGAGCATCAGGGTCTTTTCCAAGGAGTCAGCTCTTCGCATCAGATGGCCAAAATATTGGAGCTTCAGCTTCAGCATCAGTCCTTCCAATGTGTACTCAGGGTTGATTTCCTTTTGGATTGACTGGTTTGATCTTGCTATCCAAGGGACTCTCAAAAGTCTTCTCCAGCACCACAGTTCAAAAGCATTAATTCTTCAGCACTCAACCTTCTTTATGGTCCAACTTTCATCTCTTTACATGGCTACTGGGAAAATCATAGCTTTGACTGTACAGACCTTTGCAGCAAAGTGGTGTTTCTGCTTTTATATACACTGTCTAGGTTTGTCATTGCTTTTCTTTCAAGGAGCAAGCGTCTTTTAATTTCATGGCTGCAGTCACCATGCACAGTGATTTTGGAGCCCAAGAAAATAAAATCTGTCACTGTTTCCACTTTTCCCCCTTCTATTTGCCATGAAGTGATGGGACAGATGCCATGATCTTCATTTTTTGAATGTTAAGATTTAAGCCAGCTTTTTTACTCGTCTCTTTCACCTTCATCAAGACACCCTTTAGTTCCTCTTCACTTTCTGCCGTAAGGGTGGTGTCATCTGCACATCTGAGGTTATTGATATTTATCCCGGAAATCTTGATTCCAGCTTGTGCTTCATCTAGCCCAGCATTTCACATGATGTACTATGCATAGAAATTAAATAAGCAGGGTGACAATATACACCTTGACCTACCCCTTCCCCAATTTGGAACCAGTCTGTTGTTCCATGTCTGGTTCTAACTGTTGCTTCTTGACCCGCATACAGGTTTCTCAGGAGGCAGGTAAGGTGGTCTGGTACTCCCATCTCTTTAAGAATCTTCCGCAGTGTGTTGTGATCCACATAAAGGCTTTAGCATAGTCATCAAGGAGAAGTAGATGGAATATTACTCAGCCATAAAATGGAATGAAATTGTGCCATTTGTAAAGATGTGGATGGACCTAGAAACTGTCACAATGAAGTAAGAGAAAAACAGGTATCATATATTAATGCATATCTGTGGAATCTAGAAAAATCGTACACATGAACCAATTTGCAAAGCAGAAATAGAGACACAGACATAGAGGAAAAATATACCGACCCAAGGTGAGGAAAGGTGGAGGTGAGATGAACTGGGAGATTGGGATTGACATGTATACACTACTATGTATAAAATAGATATCTAATGAGAACGTACTGTACAGCACAGGGAACTTTACTAAATGCTCTGTGGTGACCCAAATGGGAAGAAAATCCGAGAAAGAGGGGAGATTCACTTTGCTGTACGGCAGAAAGCATAACTTTGTAAAGCAACTATACTCTGATAAAATATATATATTTTAATTTTAACAAAATGAAAATGGCAAATATTGGCAAGTATTAATGGCAAATATTAATTTGTGGATCAGCACTGTTAGGGTTACAAATATCACTGCTTCTCTCAGTGATTATGGACATTGAAGAGTTGAGGCTTTTTATCATTCCAATTAGGCAACAGGTTGACCAGATTTAGAGGCTTTGGGGTCAGATAGACCTGGATTCAAATTCCACTGAATGAGCTAGGGCAAGTTTTTCCTAAACTTCCCTGAGTCTTAGTTTATTCATCTATAAAATGTACAGTGATAATAACCTCTTAGGGTTGTTGTAAAGACTGGCAGGAGTAAAGCCTGCAGCACCCTACATGTGGTGCAGAGGGTATCCTACGTGAGACCTGTTACTATTTTCTCATGATCATTTTTGGAGCTGTGTTAGTCTGCTGGGGCTGCCCATAATAAAATACCACAAACTGGGTGGTTTTGACAGCAGAAATTTGTTTTCACATAGTTTTGGAAGCTAGAAGTCCAAGATTCAAGGTGTTGGCAAGTCTCGTGTCTTCTGAGGGATCTCTCCTTGGCTTGCAGACAGCCGCCCTCCACTGTGTCCTCACACAGCCCTTCCTCTGAACCTATGCCTCCCTGGTGTCTCTTCCTCTCCTGAGGAGAGCATAAGTCTTATTGGATTAGCGCCCCACCCTCATGACCTCATTTAGCCTTACCTCTTCGAAGAATCTATCCCCCAGTATAGTCAGAATGAGAGTTTAAGGGTTTCAACATAGGAAATCGGGGCGGAGGCGGGGTAGGGGGGGGCACATGTCAACCCATAACAGATGGTAAGGAACTTTCAACAAAATAATTACAATTTTGATATTTGTTTTGTTTTATTTTTTAATATTGTCTATTTAGTAAATATTTAATTCACAGAAACAAAAGTGTTTTTTCTTTACTAGTAGATAGGCACCGAGAAGGGCATAGATAGAAGTATATTCAGTAGCTGGTGCTCCTTTTACAAACAAGAAGAAGGGAAGTCAAAGGAAGCGGGAAACATTACATGGAGAGAACCAGAAAGAAGACACAGAAATAAATCTATGAGGTGGGCTTCTTACTGAGTGGTAGGGCTCTACCCAAGGATGCATTTGAAGAGAACAGCAACAGGAAACAAGAGGAAATAGAAGAAGTGGCTCCCACTGGAAAGAAAGAGGGGCGAGAGAGATTGAGAGACTGTTTTCTCTTTTTTTTTTCGGGGGGGGGGGGGTGCCTGCTGCACCACAGGTTATGTGAGATCTTTCCTGACCAGGGATCAAACCTGTGCCATCTGCACTGGAAGTGCCGAGTCTTAACCACTGGACCACCAGGGAAGTCCAAGAAACTGTATTTCTGATGGTGAATGTGTGTGTGAGAAAAAGAAATTGTATTTCCAATGGCAAATGTTTGTCTAGTCAAGAGATACACAGTCGGTTTCTTGGCCAGTTGGGTCTGATGTCCCCTGTGCAGAGCACAGCTACTTCTAACTAGACCCTGAACAACTTGAGGGAGACTTTTTAAAAAACTTTTTTTTTTTTTTTTACCAGTAGTTACTATTTTGTACTCAAAGTGAAACCATAGGCTTCTTCCAACTATAAACAGTAATTTTATAAAGAAGCAGCTTACAGGCTTAGGGGCAGATACATGCTGAAATTCACTCAGTGAAGTGCAGCCATGGACACTTGGGCCTTCCTACCTGCTTAGTCACTTTTCCTGCCCGTATCCAGGAAGGTTTTGGCGAGGGGGTTCCAGATTGTATTATTTTTTCCAGGCATTGTTCCAGAAGATTATATTGTACTAATGCAAAAGGAAAAAAAAAAAAAAAAGGAAAGAAAAGGCTTCGCTTGCATCTGAGGTCAGAGCTTTTTTTTTTTTTTTTCTTGGTTTGATCTTACTGTTCATAGAGCACTTTGAGTTCTTTGAGATTTCTAGCACACCCATCTGGCAGACGCACTTAGTATTTTGGGGTCAGGCCTCTGCAAAGTGTGTGTTAGAATTGACTGGCATGTCCTTGACTCACACAGCCTTCCTACACTTGGGAACGGTCTCACCATCTCCAGACTTAGAAAATTGTGGGTTTCATCCAGTTCTTTAACTGGAGCTGTAAGAGTGGATCTATGCATCTTCTAAACCTAGGAAACTACGTCTGTATTCTTAGCCTGTCATGTTAACAGATTCCGGTAATAATTCAAAAGGTAAAGAAAATAAAAATGTGTCTGGTACTTTGCTAAGCGCAAGTATGCATATCAGTTCATGTTAAGCTTCCCAGAGGCATGAACAACGAGAGCAGGCAAACAGAGATTATGAGCTCCACCCAAGGCCATCGGCTAGAAAGTTCTCAGCTGGAATGTCCCTGGGTCCAGGACAGCTGCTCCAATATGCTTGAAGCCCCATCTGTGCCTTCACCTTTAAGAACTCAGTGACATCCATCTACTTTGGTATGATGTCCATATTTTATCCTCTCACTACTTATATGACTGTTTCTCTCCCTGAATCATAAGTACTCATGTTGGATTTCTATTGGAAAAAATTTTTATCATCATTATATATAGTTTTCCTACTTATTTTCTTTCCTTTTGCAAAATATTGTACAAGTTTTGCTTTCAAGGAATCTGCTGAGGGACTTCCCTGGTGGTCCAGTGGTTAAGAATCCGCCTTCCAATGCAGGGAACCTGGGTTCAACCCCTAGTCAGGGAACTAAGATCCCATATGAGTGGGGCAACTGAGGCTGGGTGCTGCAGCTACTGAGCCCACATGCTCTGGAATCCATGCTCCACAGCTAGAGAAGCCACCTCGAGCCACAACAAAAGATTCACATGCCACAACTAAGATCCAACACAGCCAAATAAAAAAATACATAAATATACAAAAAAAGAAAAAATCTGCCTGGTATGAGATTGTGTCTGAGGTGTAAATGGCCAAGTCAAGATACATGGTAAGGAGAAAATGATGTAATTATGAGTTCTGTAGGACCTCCAATATGATTTATTGTAGTAAAATGTTTTTTAATAGAGACTATTGCTTAAATCGGGCTTCTCAGGTGGCACAGGGGTAAAGAATTCACCTGCCAATTCGGGAGACACGAGAGCTGTAGGTTTGATCCCTGGGTTGGGAAAATCCCCTGAAGAAGGAGATGGCAACCCACTTCAGTATTCCCATGGACAGAGGAACCTGGCTGGAGGCAGTTCAGAAGTTCGCAAAGAGCTAGACATGACTGAGCATGCAGGCAATGCAACAAATTGCTTCAAGTTACATTTCTCTATCTCAAGAACCTAGGGAAGAAGCAAATCTAATAGCTACCACCTCTGTAGTGAATTTTTAAGTCTAAATAATAGCTTCTAGTCAGTCATCTCTAGAATTCTGATTCTAAGATTTCAGCCAGAGAATTAGGATGATACTAAAACAGATCTAAGCATTCTTTTTTTTTTTTCCATTATCATTCTTAGTATGGTGCTATCCCTTATTCCTGTGCCATTTTATAAAGTAAAAATAATATTATTTTTAAAGTAATGCACTTATCATAATAGTCCATCTAGATTTTATTTTGGAGTGTATTTGGAGGTAGGAGTTTAAACTTTTTCTTTAGGTGGATGCCTTATCATATCAACATGCATGTGTACTCATTTGCTGAGTCATGTCTGACACTTCATGACACTATGGACTGTTGCCCTCTGTTCATGGGATTCTCCAGGCCTGAATACTGGAGTGGGTTGCCGTGCCCACTTGCCCACGTGCCCATCGTGCCCATGTCATGCGATCTTCCCAACTTAGCAATAGAACCTGTGTCCCCTGTTTCTTGCCTTGGCAGGTAGATTCTTTACCACTGAGCCAACTGTGAAGCCCTAAAATATCAACACTACTAACTAAATCAGCCTTTTCTTCCCAAGTTGAAATAATACCTTCACCATATATTAGTTTCCCATTTACATCTGATGATACTTCTGAATTTTATCCTATCAGTAAATTTATTTATTACATAGAAATACTATACTATTTATTTATAATTGCCTTATATTATACTCTGACAATATAAATAAATATTGGGCTTCCCTGGTGGCTTAGACAATAAAGAATCTGCCTGCAATGCCGGAGATCTGGGTTCAATCCCTGGGTCAGGAAGATCCCCTGAAGGAGGAAATGGCAACCCACTCTAGTGTTTTTGCCTGGAGAATTCCATGGACAGAGGAGCCTGGCAGACTACATTCCATGGGATCACAAAGAGTTGGACATGACCGAGTGACTAACACACACACACACACACACATAAATAAATATTACATTCTAATAGGCTTCCTGGGAAAAGGCAATGGCACCCCACTCCAGTACTCTTGCCTGGAAAATCCCATGGACAGAGGGGCCTGGTAGGCTGCAGCCCATGGGGTCGCTAAGATTCGGACATGACTGAGTGACTTCACTTTCACTTTACACTCTCATGCATTAGAGAAGGAAATGGCAACCGAATCCAGTGTTCTTGCCTGGAGAATCCCAGGGATGGGTGAGCCTGGTGGGCTGCCGTCTATGGGGTTGCACAGAGTTGGACACGACTGAAGCGACTTAGGAGTAGCAGGCTTCCCAGGTGACTCAGTGGTAAAGAATATTCCCGCAATGCAGGAAACCCAGGTTCGATCCCTGGAGAAGGAAATGGCAACCCACTCCAGTATTCTTGTCTGGAGTGTCCCATGAAGAGAGGAGGCTGACGGGCTACAGTCCATGGGTCACAGAGAGTTGGACACAACTTAGTCTCTGAGCAGACACATATACATTCTCACATATTTCGAGATATTATTTTTTTTTCCCAAGATTTTCTTGGCAATTTTTTCACACATTTACTTTACAATATGAATTTTACAAAATTTTGTCCTCTTACCCAAATAGGAAAGTGAATTTCTGATTTGTGTTGCATTGAGTTTATATATTTATTTGGAAAGGGTGTGTTTCTTTTTTGATGAATGTGAAATTTTTTATCTTAGAATATGAAATGTCTTTCAATTTGTTCAGATGATGGTATTAGGACCATCAATAAAATTGAATAACATTTTTTCATTAGGTTCAGTGACCTTTATGCTGGTTATTTTAGGTATTTTCCTGTTGTAAATTATTGCATGTGGGGTGCATTTTTTCCATATCCATTTCTAAGTAGCTTATATTATAAATGTTATATCAATTATTTATTTTAAATCAATATGTATATTTCTTATGAATTCTAGTAGTTTAGTAGCTATCATATCTATTAAAATAACTTCTCTTCCTTCCAGTTATTTTCTTACTTTATTATACCCAAGTGGCTCATGGTAAAAAGAATCCACCTACAGTGCAGGAGACACAGGAGATGTGGTTTGATCCCTGGTCCAGGAAGATCCTTTGGAGGAGGAAATGGCAACCCACTCCAGTGTTCTTACCTGGAGAATTCCATGGACATTGAGCCTAGCAGGCTAGAGTCCATAGGGTCTCAAAGAGTCTGACATGACTGAAGCGACTGAGAACAGCACAGCTAGAAAACCAAAAGTACTGGTTTTTGTTGTTGTTGTTGTTGTTGTTTTCTGCGCTAGGTCTTCCTGGCTGTGCTGGGGTTTTGTTGCTTTGTGTGGGCTCTCTCTAGTTAAGGTGAGCGGGGGCTCCTCTTCGTTTTGGTGTGTGGGCTTTCTCATTCCCGTGGCTTCTCTTGTTATGGAGTACAGGCTCTAGGCTCGGTAATTGACGCTGGCTGCTACTCCAGGGCACGTGGAATCTTCCCGGACCAGGGATTGAGCCTGTGTCCTCTGCATTGGCAGGCAAGATTCTTATCCCCTGTGCCATCAGGAAGTCCCGAAAACCAAAAATATTGTTGAATAAAAGTGGCCTTTTCCTGATTTACATGTCAAGACTTCAGTGGACTTTCTTGGTGGCACAGTGGATCAGAATCCACCTACCTGTGCTGGGGACATAGGTTCAATCCCTGGTCCAGGAAGATTCCACATGGAAGGGAGCGGTTAAATCCATTCGGCACAACTACTGAAGCCTGTGTGTGCTACAGCCCGTGCTCCACAACAAGAGAAGCCACCACAGTGAGAAGCCCGTGCACCTCAATGAAGAGTAGCCCCTGTTTGCTGCAACTCTAGAGAAAGCCCCTGTGTACCAACAGGGACCCAGTGCAGCCAAAAATAAATAAATTAATTAATTAAAAAAATATCAGGGCTTCAGTATTTTACCATTCAATATGATGTTTAACTTGAGAAGGAAATGGTAACCCACTCTGGTATACTTGCCTGAAGACTCCCATGGACAGAAGAGCCTGGCAGGCTATAGTCCATGGGGTCGCAAGAGTTGGACATGACTTAGCGACTAAACCACCACCATGAGGTTGACCAGGTATATGGGTTTGTGTATATGTGAGTGTGTGTGTATAAATAAATTTTATCATATTTAGGTAGTTTCATTCTATCAGTATTTTACTTAGGATTTATATTAGGAATGGCCACCGAATTTTGTCAGCAATTTGGGGCATTGATTATGCTAACACTAGAATGTTTTGTCTTTATTATTGCAATGAACTATATTGATATTAAATATCAGAATGGTAGTTTAGGAAAATATATGAGTATCCTTCCAGTCTGGGAGGCTTTCTTACTAAGCTGTGCTGTGTTTAGTTGCTCAGTCATGTCCAACTCTTTGTGACCCCATGGACTGTAGCCCTTCAGGCTCTGATGTCCATGAGGATTCTCCAGGCCAGAATACTAGAGTGGGTAGCCTTTCCCTTTTCCACGGGATCTTCCCAACTCAGGGATCCAACCCAAGTCTCCCGTATCGCAGATGGATTCTTTACTGTCTGAGCCACTAGGGAAGCCCAAGAATACTGGAGTGGGTAACCTATCCCTTCTCCAGCAGATCTTCCCCACCCAGGAATCGAACTGGGGTCTCCTGCATTGCAGGCGGATTCTTTACCAGCTGAGCTACCAGGGAAGCTCAGAAAAGCCAAAAGGGAAAAGATTTCAGGATATAAGTTTAGACAAAATTGTTGGGGCTTCCCTGGCGTTTTCAGCAGTTAAGACTTTGTGCTTCCATTGCAGGGGGCACAAGTTCAATCCTTGTTTGGGGAAAGAAGATCCTACTTGCCACACAGCACAGTGGGGAAAAAGAAAAAAATGTTACATTTCTGAAATGCTATATATAGCATAAACAATGTCAGTTGACACCCTCATCAAATAAAAAATTACAACCACAAATATAAAAAGACCTTTTATGAATTGATAAGAAAAAGATAAGCCATAAGGGAAAGTAAAAACACAATATGATCAGGCAATTCATTAATTCAGCAATTTCATTTTTACTTCCTCCTGTATTACTGACACACATCTAGATCTTAAGATAATAGCAATGAGCCAAACAGACAAAGACTCCCAGCCTCATGGACCTAGTATTCTAGTGGGGGGTCACTAGTGTTACCTCACCTACTCCTTTGTGTGATTGTGTCAAAACTTTTTTCATAACCAGTCTCCTTTTGCCCAACACAGGTTGCTTCTAATTTTTGAATCCACCTGTCATGCAGGAGATGTGGGTTCAATCCTTTGGTTGGGAAGATCCCCTGGAGGAGGAAATGGCAATCCACTCCAGTATTCTTGCCTGGGACATCCCATCAACAAAGGAACCTGGTGGGTTATAGTTCTTGGGGTCCCAAATTTTATACCATAATTATGAGATTACCTGTTTCTACACAGCCTTGCTAACAGAGTGCTCTTTCAGTCTTTAGGATTTTGTCAGTCTGGATAGATGAGAAACAGAAAATATATAGCTTGGCATGATTTTAATGTCCTTTTCTATTATTCTATGTGAAATTCAGCATCTTTTCATGTTTACAAGCCTTGTGAAATTTTTTCTTTCTGTGAACTTGGTTTTCCTTTTTTTTTTTTGGCTTATTTAAAAAATTATTATTTTTTGGTCATTGTTGGTCATTTATTTCTACAAAGTCTTTAGGGAGATTAACCCTTTGTTGTAATATTCATTATGAATGTTTTTCCCAGTTTATCACTTTTTTTTTTGTCTTGGTTTGCCTTTTTTTTTTTTATCAGGTTTTTTTTTTTTATATAATTTAATTTATTTTTGGCTGTGCTAGGTCTTCCTTGCTGCACAGGCTTTTCTCTAGTTGCAGCTAGTGGCAGCTGCTCTGCAGTTGCTGCCCAGTAGTTGTGGTTCCCGGGCTCTAGAGCAAAGGCTCAGTGGTTGTGGCGCACAGGCTTAGTTGCTTCTCAGCATGTGGGATCTTCCTGGACCAGGGATTGAACCCATGTCTCTTTCATTGGGAGGTGGATTCCTCATCACTGAGCCACCAGGGAAACCCTAAATCAGGCTTCTTGCTATTCTTTTAATAAAATAAAATTTATCCTTTTTAGATTTCATACATTTGATAAATGTATAACCAACACCATAATAAAGAGATAAAATATTTTCACCAACCCCCAAAGTTTACCCATGTCGCTTTGCAGTCAGTCCCCCTTCCCTCCCTCATCCCCTGGTACCACTGACCTGATTTCTGTTTTGCCTTTTTCAGCATGGTCTAAATAGAATCATACAGTATATATGGTTCTTTTTAAAATCTTGCTCCTTCCTTTTAGCATAATGCTTTTGAGATTCAACCATGTTTTTGCATGTAAGAGCAGTTCTATTTATTGCTGATTAACATTTTCATATTGATGTATTTATCTGTTTACCAGTTGATAGATATTTTGTTTTTCCCAATTTGAAGGCGTTATGAACAAAGCTGCTTTAAACATTTCCATACAGGTCTTTGAAGACTTTGCCATACACAGGTTTTTTGTATTTATGTATTCAAATGTGTAAATCAATTTTCTTTTTTCAAGTGGCCACCCAATAGTTCCGAAACTCAGAAATCAATCATTTAAATCTGATTTAAGAAACGTTATTTTAGAATTATTTGTAATATTTATAATTTACTTAAAACATTTTAAATTTATTATAATTATGTATTTATCACAATATTCAATTATCACAAACATTCAATTCTGTCTCTTATACACATCTAGATGTGTATAAGAGACAGTATTTCGATCACTTTTTTTTTTGTCTTGGTTTGCCTTTTTTTTTTTTATCAGGTTTTTTTTTTTTATATAATTTAATTTATTTTTGGCTGTGCTAGGTCTTCCTTGCTGCACAGGCTTTTCTCTAGTTGCAGCTAGTGGCAGCTGCTCTGCAGTTGCTGCCCAGTAGTTGTGGTTCCCGGGCTCTAGAGCAAAGGCTCAGTGGTTGTGGCGCACAGGCTTAGTTGCTTCTCAGCATGTGGGATCTTCCTGGACCAGGGATTGAACCCATGTCTCTTTCATTGGGAGGTGGATTCCTCATCACTGAGCCACCAGGGAAACCCTAAATCAGGCTTCTTGCTATTCTTTTAATAAAATAAAATTTATCCTTTTTAGATTTCATACATTTGATAAATGTATAACCAACACCATAATAAAGAGATAAAATATTTTCACCAACCCCCAAAGTTTACCCATGTCGCTTTGCAGTCAGTCCCCCTTCCCTCCCTCATCCCCTGGTACCACTGACCTGATTTCTGTTTTGCCTTTTTCAGCATGGTCTAAATAGAATCATACAGTATATATGGTTCTTTTTAAAATCTTGCTCCTTCCTTTTAGCATAATGCTTTTGAGATTCAACCATGTTTTTGCATGTAAGAGCAGTTCTATTTATTGCTGATTAACATTTTCATATTGATGTATTTATCTGTTTACCAGTTGATAGATATTTTGTTTTTCCCAATTTGAAGGCGTTATGAACAAAGCTGCTTTAAACATTTCCATACAGGTCTTTGAAGACTTTGCCATACACAGGTTTTTTGTATTTATGTATTCAAATGTGTAAATCAATTTTCTTTTTTCAAGTGGCCACCCAATAGTTCCGAAACTCAGAAATCAATCATTTAAATCTGATTTAAGAAACGTTATTTTAGAATTATTTGTAATATTTATAATTTACTTAAAACATTTTAAATTTATTATAATTATGTATTTATCACAATATTCAATTATCACAAACATTCAATTAAACCTAGAAGTTACAAAACTATTTTTCTTTAAACCCTCAAATACAACTTGCAACCTAGTAAATTCAATTATAAACCAAGTAATTTTGTGTAAAAATTAAAAACACTCATTTTCATTGTTCTTTGATTAATGTTTAATTCGCTTATACATTTAACAAGTTGTAATCCTGCAGCCATGAAATTAAAAGACTCTTACTCCTTGGAAGGAAAGTTATGACCAACCTAGATAGCATATTCAAAAGCAGAGACATTACTTTGCCGACTAAGGTCCGTCTAGTCAAGGCTATGGTTTTTCCTGTAGTCATGTATGGATGTGAGAGTTGGACTGTGAAGAAGGCTGAGCGCCGAAGAATTGATGCTTTTGAAGTGTGGTGTTGGAGAAGACTCTTGAGAGTCCCTTGGACTGCAAGGAGATCCAACCAGTCCATCCTAAAGGAAATCAGTCCTGGGTGTTCTTGGAAGGAATGATGCTAAAGCTGAAACTCCAGTACTTTGGCCACCTCATGCGAAGAGTTGACTCATTGGAAAAGAGGGAGGGATTGGGGGCAGGAGGAGAAGGGGACAACAGAGGATAAGATAGCTGGATGGCATCACCGACTGGATGGACATGAGTTTGAGTAGACTCGGGAGATGGTGATGGACAGGGAGGCCTGGTGTGTTGCAATTCATGGGGTCGCGAAGAGTCGGACACGACTGAGCAACTGAACTGAACTGACTGAATCCCTTAAACATTTAAGCGCTGTTTACAAACTTAATCAAATTACCTGGAGATTATAAAGTCACAAGACTTATAAGTCTAACACGTTAAATTATCTTAAATTTAAATACAGTGTGGCCCCTAGATATGAACCTTCAAGTTCATACGCGAACTTTCTATGTCTAATCACGTTAGTTCATGTGTCTGGCATATACATTGTCATGTGCACTCATCCTCCACAAGTGGTTGTGTTTGTGTGCTTTAATACAGTACTGTGTAGAGTACAGTAGTGGTACATATTTAAGCCCAGGGTGTCCAGAAGCAAGCATAATAGCAGTGGTATTATGTGTATGCTGTGTATGCTGGCTGTTGTACTCTCTTATGGTACTTCTCAAGGTATCAGTTCAGTTCAGTCGCTCAGTCGTGTCCGACTCTTTGCGACCCCATGAATCGCAGCACGCCAGGCCTCCCTGTCCATCACCATCTCTCGGAGTTCACTCAGACTCACGTCCATCGAGTCCGTAATGCCATCCAGCCATCTCATCCTC
>SJYT01021203.1:427235-437676 GCA_006410635.1 Cephalophus harveyi
TCAGCCTTCTTCAGAGTCCAACTCTCACATCCATACATGACCACGGGAAAAACCATAGCCTTGACTAGACGGACCTTAGTCGGCAAAGTAATGTCTCTGCTTTTGAATATACTATCTAGGTTGGTCATAACTTTTCTTCCAAGGAGTAAGCGTCTGGTTTATTGTTTGTGTTTGTTTGTTTTCTATGCATTATTTTTTGTGAAAAGTACTATAAACCTATTACAGTACAGTATTATACATTTGATTGTGTTAGGTTGTACCTAGGGTTACTTTGTTAAACTTACAAACAAACTGGACTTACGAATGTGCTCTTGGAAGGGAATGCATTCATATGTAGCAGACTTACTATAACACTGACAAACTCAATTAAATCCTCTTAAGAATTTCAATCTATATCAAGTATGGTTTTCTCAAGCACTTCTGAAATCTAAAGAGATAGTTACAAATCTAACAAAATTAAGCCACGTGTTTATAATGAAGTAAACTTAAAAACATACATAGTCAAACTCTTTTAAACATTTAAACATCTTAAAATCATTATGCACTTAATACATATTCCTGAGTTTAAACATTGACTAAGTTTGCTAGTGCAAACGTAATCATTTGCATTAGCCTATGTATTTAAATTAAAATGATATATATAGTATGTCAGGTTCTGGACAACATTTTAAACATCTAAAGGATACACAAAGCACAGCTTCTAGTTAAAGTCCTATTATATATCTTCCCTCCCTCTGGCAATGCTGCTAAAATAACAATTAAAGGGTTTTTCTAAAGCATAAACCCACAAGACAGAGAGACAGGGAATGGCGATGAAGGCAACAATTTTGCATGCTACAAAGATGACTTAGCGGTAGCTGGCTTAACAGTCCTGAAAAAGCTGAATTTTAAGCTAGTGGTAGAGAAGTCAGGAAGTAATCAGATTTGTACCCCAGAACCTCAAAGCAGGGGCAATTCAGAAGCAGGGAGAAACAGGTACTTTGAAGAAAGTGAGAAGGGACCTGTGAACAGGAATGATGGTTGATATCCCGTTTAAGATGTGGTTAGAACCACCTTCTTCTTCCTCTACTCCCAACCCCCTTTCCTCTGCACAACCAGCAACAGCTTTCCCTCACCCGTCAGGAGAGGACTGGAAGTTTGGTCTCTGGAGGAGCAGACTAAGGATTCAATGGACTGCAGACCCCAGGTCACTGGAGACAGAGGGACTCAGAGCTAAAGATGGCATGGAAGTAAATCCAAATCCAAATGCTGAACTGAGAGACTCATTCTGACTTCCCAGTGGCTCATGGAAAGCTTCAGGCAGTGAGGTTTATACCTTCCAGGGAGAAAGCTGGAAGATGCTTCACCAGCCAAGAAGAGATCTTACGATTTTAATAGGATCCTCCAACCAAAGAGCTTCAGCAGATCACCCAACAGTGAGATCCTCACTGGATAATCCCTGCTCAAATGCCCAGAACCTCCACGCAGCTCCCTAGCTCCCTACTCCTAAATAGATGTGAATGGTGACGAGTTATCAGGCTTTTGTGTTTGTGCTCAGTGGCTCAGTAGAGTCTGACTCTTTGTGACCCCATGGACTGTATAGCCCACCAGTGGGATTTTCCAGGCAGGAATTCTGGAGTGGGTTGCCATTTCCTTCTCGAGGGGATCTTCCTGACCCAGGGATTGAACCCAAGTCTCCTGAAGCCCCAGCATTGGCTGGTGGAGCCACTGAGCCATTTGGGAAGCCCCTATCAGTATTTTGAGGAAAGCCAGAGCAAGTCAACAACAAAAACATATAGGAAATGTAATTTTGGGAAAAATGACTACAATAAACAAAGAAAAATAAAATACTCCTCACTAATATCCTTGGAAGGATAAGAAAGTTATTATAGCCACAAAACAAGAGCATCACTCAATAAAAAAGAAACATTTGGAAAACTAAGAAGAAATTTTAGAAAAAAATATAATAGGAAAAATGAAAAACTCCATGGAAGAGTTGGAAGATAAAATAGAAAAAATCTCCTAGAAAAAAAGAACCAAAAGTAAGAAATAGACAATAGGAAAGGAAAACAAAATAATAAAAGAATTGGACCAGGATGTCCAGATCTGGAAATAAGAAATTCCAGAAGAAAGTGTACAAGAAAGTCTTCTAGATGTGAAGTATTCTCAGTTTCTAAGCTCTCACCAAGTACCCTGAAAAATGAATGAAAAAGGATTCATAACAGCTGTCTCAAGCAAGGTCCATTGAGGAGGCAGAAATCATCCTTATTTTATCAGAGACAATTTATTATTAAGAATTGCTAAGTAACAGAAGACAGTTAACAACTTAAAGAGGGTAACAGTAGGCAAAAACTTGTACACAGATGTTTATAGAACTTTGATTTGTAATAGCTAGAAACTGAAAACAACTCAGGAACCTAAGCATCAAAGCAAAGTTTGGAAGAAAATGCAGACACTGTGGGAGAGCACCAAAGAATTGATGCTTTTGAACTGTGGTGTTGGAGAAGACTCTTGAGAGTCCCTTGGACTGCAAGGAGATCCAACCAGTCCATTCGGAAGGAGATCAGCCCTGGGATTTCTTTGGAAGGAATGATGCTAAAGCTGAAACTCCAGTACTTTGGCCACCTCATGCGAAGAGTTGACTCATTGGAAAAGACTCTGATGCTGGGAGGGATTGGGGGCAGGAGGAGAAGGGGACGACCGAGGATGAGATGGCTGGATGGCATTACGGACTCGATGGACGTGAGTCTGAGTGAACTCCGAGAGATGGTGATGGACAGGGAGGCCTGGCGTGCTGCGATTCATGGGGTCGCAAAGAGTCGGACACAACTGAGCGACTGAACTGAACTGAATTGTGGGAGAGCACAGTTTGAGACGGGAGGGAGTGGGGGTGAATCTGAGATGTTCACAGCATTCCCAAAGCGGAAGTCAAAAGGAGGCTAGTTGAAGTGACTGCAGAGCCAGCCTAAGAGCCAGCACCTTATTGCTGTGATTGCCAGGCTCTTGATGTCACAGAGATGACATTCTGAGTAAAGCATTAAAGACTCAGGTGTTGAATATGGGAAAAGTGTTAGGAATACCTTCATCTATTTATTCTACTGACGTGTGTGTATGTGTGTGCATGTGTGTGCATGCGCTAAGTTGCTTCAGTTGTGTTTGACTCTTTGCAACCCCATGGACTATAGCCCGCCAGGCTCCTCTGTCTATGGGATTCCCCAGGAAAGAATACTAAGTGGGTTGTCATGCCCTTCTCCAGGGGATCTTCCTGACCCAGGGATTGAACCTGAGTCTTTTATGGATCCTGCATTGGCAGGCAGGTTCTTTACCACTAGTGCCACCTGGGAAGACCCTTAGGTATATATGAGAATAATATACATTTATTATATTAAAATTAATGTAATATACATATTGTATTAATATAATTCATAAAATTAATGAAGTACAGTTGACCCTTGAACAATGTGGGGGGTGGAGCATCAACCCTCCCTGCAGTTGTAAGTTCTTTTATAACTCCCCTGTCCATCTTCCCCACTGAACATTTTATACTTGTGGATTCAATCAACCACAGGTCATGTGGTAATGCAGTAAATATTTAGTGAAAAAAATTTGCCTGTGTATGAACTTGTATAGTTCAAACCATGTTGGTCAAGGGTCCACTGTAATATAACTGCTGAAAATAACATAATAAAATGCATGTCTAGTAAAGAATAAAAGAGCTCTTTCAATGTAAAATAAGCGATAAAAATCAATTTGGTTTTAGTTTCCTTCACAGTGTTATTTCTTTATACATAATATATTATGCTGTGGCATTCAGTATATGGTATACTAGATCTGGTGGAATATGGCATTATTTCACATAAAAACACATTTATTTATTTATTTATTTAAATATCAGCATTTTTTATTTTGCAACAAAAAACAAAGTCCAGCCATAAATTGTTCCATCTTCTGGCTAATCAAAGTTACACAGAAACACATGGATAGAAAATTTTTAAAGACTTAAATACAATTAAATTAGAATAATAAAGGCATGCTGCTGCTGCTGCTGCTAAGTCCCTTCAGTCGTGTCCGACTCTGTGCGACCCCATAGACGGCAGCCACCAGGCTCCGCCATCCCTGGGATTCTCCTGGCAAGAACACTGGAGTGGGTTGCCATTTCCTTCTCCATAAAAACACATGTAAAGGAAAAGAGATTCCCAACACAGTGATGGTGCTCTGGCTTCTCCTCTCAACAATCTATTGGTTCTGTCTCTAGGTGACACTGTTGTCACCTCAGGCTGGTGACATTCAACCTCATAGTGACAAAATGGTTGCTGCTACTCCAGTGATCACATCAAAGCACAGTATCCAGTGCCCCCAAAGAGGCTGTGTTTCTCATGAATGAAAAATGTCAGCTGCCATATATAGGATGTTGGGAACTCAGGATGGAGCAAATGGATTGCCTGCTGTCAAGCCCTTAGTGACTATAGCCACCCCCAGCAGTGTACCAGGAGGGGACTCAGGATGGGAAAAAACATGATACCAACCCTAGATAGTTAGGGTGCATATCAAAGGAATGATTACAGTAAGCCCGGATTCTTACATCTTTCCATACATAGAAAAGCACTAGTCATTAACTTGAGATGTCTGGTGTTCTTTAATTATTGGTAATCTTTTAATGCTCTGACTGCCTAACCAGTCCATTCTAAAGGAGATCAGCCCTGGGTGTTCTTGGAAGGAATGATGCTAAAGCTGAAACTCTAGTACTTTGGCCACCTCATGCAAAGAGCTGACTCATTGGAAAAGACTCTGATGCTAGGAGGGATTGGGGGCAGGAGAAGAAGGGGACGACCGAGGATGAGATGACTGGATGGCATCATCAACTCAATGGACTTGAGTTTGAGTGATCTCCGGGAGTTGGTGATGGACAAGGAGGCCTGGAGTTCTGCAATTCATGGGGTCGAAAGGAGTCAGACATGACTGAGCGACTGAACTGAACTGAACCTTATCTTTGTCACAAAACTATATGTCCTATCTCCTTACCTCTTCAGAGCTATCTGAGAGGTTGCTTCCCAGACTTGAAGTCCTCAGAAAGTCTGCAAATAAAACATAATTCTCCAATTTAGTGAATTTTTTTTTCAGTTGTCACGCCTTATAAGTGATAAAATCTATCCCAGAACTTCCTGGAGATTTCTCCTGGTGTCTCACATGCCTGCACTCACACTGATCACTGGCAGGGGGAAAAAACCTACCAAGAATGGTTTACACCAGGACTTCCCTGGTGGTCCAGTTGTAAGACTCCATGCTCCCACTGCAGGGAGCCTGGGTTCGATCCCTAGTTGGGGAACTAAGATTCTGCATGACACACAGCTCAGTCTAAAAGAAAAAATAAAGGAAAAAAAAATCTCTTAGACCAGTCATGTCCTACCTCCTGGATCTAGAGGTGAGGCCCGTGCCCTGAGCACCAGCAATGCAGAGGAGAGAGGCCATGGGATAAATCAGGATTCCTGTAGGAAGAGCAAGTGGGCAAAAGAATGCCAGGTAGCAACTGGCAATGTCTGCCACTGGTTCCTAATCTCATCCACTGTGTTGAGGAGTTTATTCTCCAAAGACAACTTCATTTCTGAGTTCCTAAAGGAAGAAAGGATTTCAGTGCAGTCAGTTCTCCTTTATTAAAGATTTCAGTTTATTCCATTCTCATTTTAGCCTCAGACTCATCTCTCCCGTAATTCATAATGATGCTTTTATTCCCAATATAGAAAAATTCCTACTATTCCAATTTCAATAGCTGAAAATCCTAAGTTTTGCTGTGTCTAGACAAATCGAGCCAAACAGAGGAATGCATAGTTGATGTTGTAAATGTGGATCAAAGCACATCGTAATTGTTTATAATTTAAATATGCTTTGAAATAAAATATCTTCATAATTCATTTTTTAAAATACTGTCCTTCTATGTTTTGGAATGCCAGTACTTTGTGAGCTTTTGAGTAATATCAAAAGGTAAAATTACTCGCAGTGTGCCCTTGTAATTCTTTGCTTCTCCATTTCTCAGTAGACTGTTCAGATAACAAAATCCTTCTTTACTAAATAGAAGATCTAATTTCATAAACTCTCCCTGACACAGTATCTCAACCCCATTCTTTAAAACCCCCTAATCATATATGATTTTCAAAACGGGAAAATTTGATCTCATGGAGTAACACTAGTCTGTAGGAGAAAGCAGAAATAGTCATGTGCTAAATTACAATCGTATTTCCTGGGCAGATGCTTCGAAAGATTCAGAATGCCTCATTTAGTCTGTGGTATCTGGCAAGTCACCCTAATCTTTCACAGACAGATAATTATGCTGTGAGGAAAATACTTAGAACAAAGGATGTGCAATTCTAAATGATTATTGATGATCAGAAAAGTCAAAATACCAAGTCAGAATGAAATAAAGATTTTTCGTTTTTGTTGGTCCTTGCCATGCAGCTTTTGGGATCTTAGTTCACCGACAAGGGATAACCCGTTCCCCCCGCAGTAGAAGCTCAGAGTCCTAACCACTGGACAGCCAGGGAATTCCCTAAAGATCTTTGAAGAATACGATTAAGAGAACAGAACTTGATGACGTATGATTGAGTATTGTTAGATAGCTGATGAGAACAAAGATGAGGTTCTGGTCTGTGGGTATTTGGAACTGAGTGTGTTATACATACGAAGAACTGACCAGCAAGGGAACAGGAAGGCAAAGGGAGAAAGAAAGAGGCAAAGCCCCTCCTCCACAGAGCCATGTGTCTGGCCTCATGCTGGGCACTTTGCACTTATCCCAGGTCATCCCTCAGAGGTTCAGTGAGGTGAGCATAGGGAGTTATCTTGGAGACGAAGAAGCTGAGGTCCCAAGAGATTAAGATTTTTGCCTAATAAACATGATAGAAACCAGGCTTTAAACCCAGGAAAAGGAAATGGCAACCCACTCCAGTATTCTTGCCTGGAGAATCCCATGGACTGTAGCCTGCCAGGCTCCTCTGTCCATGGAGTCGCGAGAGTTGGACACGACTTAGCAACTAAACCACCACCACCATTCCTAATACCCGAGTCTCTTCTGTTGTCCCAGTAGCAGGAGTTTTCAGCCAGGTATAGTGATGGGAGTAGGCTGGTCTCTGGTCTGGGGGACTGGGATTGGGGTGTGTGTTGTCCAAATATATCCAAATGCTGAGATGCCTGCTGTGTACAACGTTTCCCAGTGCCCCCTGGAGGGCTGCCTTGTGAGTCCCTCTCCTGTTGGAATAAGACTTAAGCTCTAGGGACCTTCACTGGGTAAATGACAGATACCTCATTGTCTGGATAATTTGTGCAGAAAAGATGTTGGGGGATTAGTGAGGAATCTTAGACCTCTCTTTTGGAAGTAAGCTCAGTTTTCAAATTTATTGAAATGATTCCCTGGAAATACATGAGAAATCTAAATATATGCTAAATTTAACCAACAATTTTAAAGAATTCTCCCAGATCACAGGATTTCTATTAAGATACAAAATGATAACGAGGCTGACTGCTCGCCCCTCCTGGAGAGGGTATGAGGCAACGAAAAAGAACTAGACTCTTTCTAGGTCAGCCTCTGCCTGGGAAGAGATGCTGGGGCAAGTTATTTTACTCATCCGAGATCCACTTCATAATAAGACAGTCGCGCACTGCTCACTGGGAGACTGATGAAACCCTCATTCTAGTCAGGTCTGTTGCGGTAGTTATTCAGTCGTGTCTGACTCTTTGTGACCCCGTGGACTGTAGCCTGCCAGGCTCCACTGTCCTTGGAATTCTCCAAGCAAGAATACTGGAGTAGCTAGCCAGGTCTAAACAGTCACAAAACCCCTGGGAAGCGCCTCTGTGGCTTTTCTTGCAGGCAGGATTCTTCATTACCAAAACATTCACATTTGATAAGAATATGTTCAAAACAGTATTTACAGATTTTAAGGTTTTCAAAGCAGAGATAAATATATAAGAATAACTTTCTATGTGTTCTGACTTAAGCTAATACCATGAGAGCTGGTACCCAAGTCATAACTACTTAGGGATCCTCTTTGGCTTCCTTCAAGCTGGATCTGTCATGTGAAATGGTTGCATTTACTGCCAAGCTAATGCCCCTTCTACCTGCACATATATTCTCCTTTAAATATTTGGAGCTGTGGTGTATATACTTTCAAGCCTTTTGACCAGTGATCGTTAACAGTGATCTATGTTATTAGTCATTTCTTCACAAATTATTTTATTGGTGACAGAGTATTCCATCATCTAAATGTGCCATGATTATTTAATTACTCCCAACTATTGGACCCTTAGGTCAGCACTGATTTTTCATTATTATAATTAGCCTATGGGCTTCCCTGATGGCTCAGATGGTAAAGAATCTGCCTGCAATGAGAAGACCCAGATTCAATCCCTGGGTAAGAAAGAAACCTTGGAGAAGGGAATGACAACCCATTCCAGTATTCTTGCCTGGAGAATTCCATGGACAAAGGAGCCTGGCAGGCTACAGTCCATGGGGTCACAGCTGAGTGACTAACACACACACACATAATTAGACTACAACAAACTTTCTTATATAAGAAATGTCGTATACATCTCTGATAAATTAAGAGTAGAATGTCTGGGTCAAAGGGCATGGATGATTTCAAGGTTTTGGGGAGATATTATCAAGTCAATTTACACTCCTCTCAATGAATGTTAAGGGCTCCCATTTTACCTTGTCTTCACAAGTATTGAGTTTTGTCACTTAAAAAAAGCTTAACTAATTTGAGAGACAATGTCTAGTATCTTTTTCTGTTTTAATAAGTTTTTTAAAGAATATTTATTTGGCTGCATTGGGTCTTAGGTACAGCACGGAGGATCTTCTTGCAGCGTAAGGGATCTTTTGTTTTGGTGCACGGGCTCTGACGATCCAGTACTTCGATCACCTAATGCGAAGAGCTGACTCACTGGAAAAGACCCTGATGCTGGGGAAAACTGAGGGCAAGAGAGAAGGGGGTGACAGAGGATGAGACAGTTGGATGGCATCACTGACTCAATGGACATGAGTTTGAGCAAACTCAGGAAGATGGTGATGGACAGAGAAGCCTGGCATGCTACAGTCCATGGGGTCACAAAGAGTCAGACATGACTTAACAACCGAACAACAACAACAATGGGCTTGTAGTACATAGCTTTCTGTAGTTGTGGCACACGGGCTTAGTTGCTCTGCAGCATGTAGGATCTTAGTTCCCTGATCAGGGATCGAACATATGTCTCCTGCATTGCAAGGTGGATTCTTAATCACTACACCACGACCCAGATAGTCATGATGATGTGATCACTAATCTAGAACCAGACATCTTGGAATGTGAAGTCAAGTGGGCCTTAGAAAGCATCACTACAAACAAAGCTAGTGGAGGTGATGGAATTCCAATTGAGCTGTTTCAAATCCTAAAAGATAATGCTGTGAAAGTGCTGCACTCAATATGCCAGCAAATCTGGGAAACTCAGCAGTAGCCACAAGACTGGAAAAGGTCAGTTTTCATTCCAATTCCAAAGAAAGGCAATGCCAAAGAATGCTTCAACTACCGCACAATTGCACTCATCTCACATGCTAGTAAAGTAATGCTCAAAATTCTCCAAGCCAGGCTTCAGCAATACGTGAACTGTGAACTCCCTGATGTTCAAGCTGGTTTTAGAAAAGGCAGAGGAACCAGAGATCAAATTGCCAACATCTGCTGGATCATGGAAAAAGCAAGAGAGTTCCAGAAAAACATCTACTTCTGCTTTCTTGACTATGCCAAAGCCTTTGACTGTGTGGATCACAATAAACTGTGGACAATTCTGAAAGAGATGGGAATATCAGACCACCTAACCTGCCTCTTGAGAAATCTGTATGCAGGTCAGGAAGCAACAGTTAGAACTGGACATGGAACAACAGACTGTTTCCAAATAGGAAAAGGAGTCCATCAGGGCTATATATTGTCACCCTGTTTATTTAACTTCTATGCAGAGTATATCATGAGAAACCCTGGACTGGAAGAAACACAGGCTGGAATCAAGATTGCCGGGAGAAATATCAATCACCTCAGATATGCAGATGACACCACCCTTATGGCAGAAAGTGAAGAGGAGCTAAAAAGCCTCTTGATGAAAGTGAAAGAGGAGAGTGAAAAAGTTGACTTGAAGCTCAACATTCAGAAAACGAAGATCATGGTATCCGGTCCCATCACTTCATGGGAAATAGATGGGAAAACAGTGGAAACAGTGTCAGATTTTATTTTGGGGGGCTCCAGAATCACTGCAGATGGTGACTGCAGCCATGAAATTAAAAGACACTTACTCCTTGGAAGAAAAGTGATGACCAACCTAGATAGCATATTCAAAAGCAGAGACTTTGCCGACTAAGGTCCGTCTAGTCAAGGCTATGGTTTTTCCTGTGGTCATGTATGGCTGTGAGAGTTGGACTGTGAAGAAGGCTGAGAGCCGAAGAATTGATGCT
>SJYT01021203.1:437775-567557 GCA_006410635.1 Cephalophus harveyi
GTCCCTTGGACTGCAAGGAGATCCAACCAGTCCATTCTGAAGGAGATCAACCCTGGGATTTCTTTGGAAGGAATGATGCTAAAGCTGAAACTCCAGTACTTTGGCCACCTCATGCGAAGAGTTGACTCATTGGAAAAAACTCTGATGCTGGGAGGGATTGGGGGCAGGAGGAGAAGGGGACGACTGAGGATGAGATGGCTGGATGGCATCACGGACTCGATGGACGTGAGTCTGAGTGACCTCCGGGAGATGGTGATGAACAGGGAGGCCTGGCGTGCTGCGATTCATGGCGTCGCAAAGAGTCGGACACGACTGAGCGACTGAACTGAACTGAACTGAGACCACCATGGTAGTCCTTTTAACAAGTTTTAATATCTCACATAATAGAGTCTCGACAAGGCTAAGTTATGGTTCCAAGGATCAGATTTCTGTGTACTGCTCTGATACACAGAGCAGTGTAGATTTTATGTAAAGAGAGCTTTGTGACTCACAGCAAGCCCTGTGTTTGCGAGTGAGGAGTGAGAAGGCTGGCTTCTGGTTCTAGTCAGCCGTGTTTCCTTAGGCAAGTGTTCTATTCTCAGGCATTTATTTTAAATACCTCAGAGGAGCCAGTAGGATGCTTGTCTGTGTTGCAAGGTAACTTGGGTCTGTGCCCTGAGGAGCCTCCCTCCTGAGGCTGTTACAGTAAGCACTTCAAATATTGCCTTCTAAATCAGCCCCTGAGGGTTTAATTAATTAGCAGAAGGAATGTCAGAAATAATTTTTAATTGATGAAATGATTGATGTGCAAGATATGAAGCTGACAAGTAAGGCTGTAATGTGTCTTTCTGCATTTCTTTGAACAACATAAGTAAGCTTAGTAATCAAATGTTTCTGGAGCCGCACCCTGTCTAGAACTCCATGTGTTCCAAAATCTACCATTTTACCTACAATATAGTTGTTTGATCTGGCTAGAGGGGTAGCTGATTAGATTATTATAACAGGTGCACTTGCCGCAGAGAGAAACTTTGCTGTGAAGTTTCCTGTAGAATGTTAAAGTGGGCTGGGGCTGCGGAGCATTCCACTGAGCTTCCAGAAGCATGTTTTGGACGCCTGTGGTGTCTGTCTTTCTTCTGTCAGGATTCAATTGTAAGATAACATCTGGTAGGTGTAGGCTGTAGGTGAAACAGGAGGGAAGGGGGCAGAGCACAACCTTTAGAGGAATGGGACGTGACAAACTGGTTAGAACCAACTAGATCCAAGATGGCAGATGAGTAGACTTCCGGTGGACCTTGAGCTTCATTGTAAGATCACTGTAATACAGTAGCATGCTAAATGACACCCACCAGTACCGTGACGGTTCTGAGGCCAAACAGTCAAGTTGCCCAATTCATGGAAATCTCTGTCCCCTCCACCCAAAATAGTTGGAATAACCCTCCCATTCATTAGAAAATTACCCAGCCCATAAAAACCAACCATGCCATATTGTGGGGCCCCTCAGCTTCTGAGATGGCCCACACTGTCTGTGATGTGCGTTTTTCTCTAAATAAAGTCACTTTTCACCTATCATTTCATCTCTGAGTTCCTTCATGTCCAGGCAAAAGCTTTAAATTCACTGGGAATGTAAGGAGGGACACCTATCATTTCTGACTTAAGCTCTTTGAAGTGTTTTCCTCATTCAGATAAGTGGCAGGAAATGAACTAAATTATTTCTGAGTTCACAACTAGTCCTACAAGTTCTAGAATATGTGCATATTAAGAACACACATAGATTCAAATGACCTGGCATATCCAATAGAAAGGAAATATTTGTCATAATATTTAATATTAATTTTAATAATATGTAATAGAAGGAAATGGAAAGGAAAATAGAAGTGCAGAGAGATTAAATAAATGGGCTAGGTCTATCTTTGCTCCAAGATTCATGCTCTTCTACTATAACTCCTGATACCTTTTGGTTATAGATTGAATTGTGTCCCTGGTGGCTCAGATGGTAAAAATATGCTTGCAATCCTGGAGACCCAGTTTTGAATCCTGGGTTGGGAAGATCTCCTGGAGAAGGGAATGGTTACCCACCCCAGTACTCTTGCCTGGGAAATCCCTGGACAGAGGAGCCTGGAGGTCTATAGTCCATGGGTTCATGAAGAGTTGGATGTGACTGAGTAACTAACACACTTTTTAAATTCTTATGTTGAAAATTGTATTTGTAGATAGGACTTGTCAAGAACTAAATAAGATTAAATAAAGTCATAAGGATGGGGCCCTAGTCAAGCAGAACTAGTGTCCTTAAAGGAAGAGGAAGAGACACCAGGGTAGCACATGCTCAGAGGAAAGGCCGTGTGAGGACACAGTGAGAAGATGTCACCTGCAAGCCAAGGAAAGAGGCCTCAGGAGACACCAAACTTGCCAACACCTCGATCCTGGGCTTCCTGCCTCCAGAACTGTGAGAGAATAAGTTTCTAGTGTTCATGCCACCCAGTTGGTGGTATTTTTCTATGGTAGTAAACCCTTAACTTTATGCAGATGGGGCAGAAAGATGCTTAAGAAAATGATATTGGTGAGCCTCATGCCAGGAAAAAAACAAAAAAGGAAGGCTAAGGGATTATCTGAAGGGAATCAGCTACCTCAGTTTTGTGAGGTTATGGAGCTCTGAAACTTAAGTACATATTTTCCCCTCAGCTCCTGTGGTGGTGGTTTAGTCGCTAAGACATGTCCAACTCTTGTGACCCCATAGATTCTAGCTTGCCAGCCTCTTTGTCCATGGGGTTCTCCAGGCAAGAACACTGGAGTGGGTTGCCATTTCCTTCTCCAGGGGATCTTCCTGACCCAGGAATGGAACTCAGGTCTCCTGCACTGTAGGCAGATTCTTTACCAACTGGACTACGAGGGAAGCTCCCCTAGAGATTAGCAGTAAAATCTAAGTAAAAAGCACTCTTTATCCCTTCCTTCATCCCTTCCCATGGGGCTTCCCTGATAGCTCAGATGGTAAAGCATCTGCCTGCAATGCGGGAGACCTGGGTTTTATCCCTGGGTCAGGAAGATCCCCCAGAGAAGAAAATGGCAACCTACTCCAGTACTCTTGCCTGGAAAATTCCATGGATGGAGGAGCCTGGTAGGCTACAGTCCATGGATCGCAGAGTTGGACACGACTGAGCAACTTCACTAGTTCATCCCATAAGTATTTTCTGAGGACCTACTTTCTGGTGGGCAGGTAAGATGGCATGAAGGGTCTCTTCCCTCCTGAGAGAGAGTTGCACCATCTTTCAGAAATGGGGAGTGGTTGGGGAGATTGGAGGGAGGGGACCTCAGGAGATGTTAGGGCATTTGGAGGCAACTCTTGAAGGGGAGGAAAGCTGGCTGATGCCCAGACCCACAGGCAAGGGGAAAGGGGTGAGGAAGAACGGAAGTTGTGCAGTTCATAGGCTGCAGGGATGGGCTTCCCAGACCAGCACCAGGAAGGGCCTCCAGAAAAGAGAGGAGAATGGATAGAGACCAGGGCAGTGGCCCAAGGAGGTGCACCGGGGTCTGTGAGGAGCCCCAAGAGTGCTGAATGGACAGGGTGGATGCGAGGAAACTAAACAAAGGGAGGCCTCTTAGTGAGTTTCACTTGCTTAACTATTTCCCCTTGAGTAGAAACTTGAGCTCATTTTTAACCTGACATGGTAATGCCAGTGAGGGAAGAACCCAGGACTGGGAAGACAACCAGTTTCTCAGTACTATCTGTCTCCTTACCCATCTTTTCCCTGGGAGCCCTGGTGCAGAAAGAGTTCACTGTCATGAAATCAACACTGAATGTAAATGCAGTCCTTAACTGTGGAAAAGAGGTTGCTTCTGATAAACCAAAATGCTCATGCATTATCAGATTGTCATTAACATGATAATGCATCAGTCAAATGCATTATCAGATTACCATTATCAGATCCATTACCAAGACGTGTCCTGGGTAATGACACTGATGCATCAGTCAAGGCATGATGGTGTTTTTCCTGGCTCTGCCCAAGTACCTGTCATTCTCCATGAGAAAGATATCCATTCCTTGTGTCTGCCTGGTAGACAGGACAGAGAGGAGGAGGAGAACCAAGCAATTACTTTGGAATTGGCTCCTGTACATAAAGAATCTGTGTTCTCAGAAACACCTATCCTTTCAACTCTGGGTGATTTAAGCATCAGTTGACTTGATAGATTTTTAAAGATTCCTTCCAGCATTTTGGTTTTGTGCCCCTAATCTCTAAGGATGGAGAAGGTGATGGCACCCCACTCCAGTTGTCTTGCCTGGCAAATCCTATGGACAGAGGAGCCTGGTGGGCTGCAGTCCATAGGGTCGCGAAGAGTCTGACACGACTGAGCGACTTCCCTTTCACTTTTCCCTTTCACGCATTGGAGAAGGAAATGGCAACCCACTCCAGTGTTCTTGCCTGGAGAATCCCAGGGACGGCGGAGCCTGGTGGACTGCCGTCTATGGGGTCACACAGAGTCGGACACGACTGAAGTGACTTAACAACAACAATCTCTAAGGAAAATGTTCCCTGATGCACAGACCTCCCTTTTAATTTGATGTGACACCAGTTTGCGAAGTTATGGCTGATGTTGGACACACAGCCTTATGTGCCTTCCAAGATAGTGATTTTTTTTAAAGACCCCAGACCTAAACTCGGCTGTTGGCGTTCCAATTGGTTTTAACTCATCTCACCTTCAGTCTATTCAATCGCAGGTAATTTTTAGATGGTGGAAGATCTCTCTGAGGAGTGAGTATCGATCAGCAAAACCTGGAGAAACAAAAGAAACTCATGAAGACTTCCTAGAGAAGTCACATCTTCAGGGTAAGGAAGGGAGTGTATTATGTACTTGCTACTGTTAAGTTCTCTTTAATTAGTGACAGAGTTTGTCAGTGAAGTAGCAAACATCTCACTATTTGAAATATTGATATGTAGCTATGTGCTTAATTGGCTATAACAGATATGATAGAATATTGGGTTCTTTAAAAACAGAAAATTGTTAATATATCCTGAAATTTCTTTTGGAAAAAAAATCTCTGAGGGACTTCCCTGACTGTCCAGTGATTAGGACTCCGTACTTCCACTGCAAGGGTCGTGGATTTGATTTCTGGTTGGGGAACTAAGATTCCACATGCCAAGAAATGTGTTCCCCACAAAAAAATCGTTAATAATCTTTTTTTATTTGGCCATGCAGCTTGTGGTGTCTTAGTTCGCCAACCAGGAATCCATCCTGTGCCCGCAAGCCGTGTGGGTGAAAATGCTGAGTCCTAGCCACTGGACTGCCAGGGAATCCCCATCATTAATAATCTTAAATCATGTAGTAAATATGATTTTTTCCCTAATATTTAATTAAAATGGCTTTCCTTTAGTTAAAAATAAGTTAAAAGATTATTCCAAAATATAATCAAATTATCGTCCTTAAATTTTTATGCATTTTGGCATTCATTTTAAAATCCCTACCATTTCTTTTAATAGCCAGGTTTTCATGAGAAGCAGTCTTTTTTTTTTTTTGCCATGTCACATGGCTTGCAGGATCTTACTTTCATGACCAGGGATATAACTCAGGCCCTAGGCAGTGGAAGCATGGAGTCCTAAACCCTGGACCTCCAGGGAATTCCCCAAAACCAGTCTTAAGTGCCACTTGGACTAAATAGTAGAAATTGCCTTCAATTTCTCCTTTGCTTTTTTCTTCTCAATGTGAAAATTTCAAACATAAATGTAGACAGAATGTTTGTTAAAAAAAAAGCTCAGGTGCACCCATAACCCAATTCAACAATACTCAAAACACAAACCTTCTGTTCCCATTGGATTATTTTTAAGTAAACCTCAGATGTTACATCATTTCATCCTAAACTACTTTAGTATTTGTCTCAGAAAGGACTCTCTTTAAACTATTTAATAATTAGTTCTTAATAATAAAATCTTAAAGCTAAAAGGCATTTTGCTGCTGCTGCTGCTGCTGCTGCTAAGTCGCTTCAGTCGTGTCCGACTCTGTGCGACCCCACAGATGGCAGCCCATTGGGCTCCGCCATCCCTGGGATTCTCCAGGCAAGAACACTGGAGTGGGTTGCCATTTCCTTCTCCAATGCATGAAAGTGAAAAGTCAAAGTGAAGTCGCTCAGTCGTGTCTGACTCAGCGACCCCATGGACTGCAGCCTACCAGGCTCCTCCGACCATGGGAGTTTCCAGGCAAGAGTACTGGAGTGGGGTGCCATTGCCTTCTCTGAAAAGGCATTTTAGATATTCTCATTTTATTAGGAGTAGGTAGCAAGCAATGTTTGGAGAAGGCAATCGCAAGCCACTCCAGTACTCTTGCCTAGAAAATCCCATGGATGGAGGAGTCTGGTAGGCTGCAGTCCATGGGGTCGCTACGAGTCGGATGCGCCCAAGTGACTTCACTTTCACGTTTCACTTTCACACACTGAAGAAGGAAATGGCAACCCACTCCAATGTTCTTGCCTGGAGGATCCCAGGGACGGGGGAGCCTGGTGGGCTGCCGTTTACGGGGTGGCACAGAGTCGGACACGACTGAAGCGACTTAGCAGCAGCAGCAAGCAATGTTAATAATATTAACATCAAGCACTTTCATATACATACTCTCATTTAATTGTTATAATATTCTTGTGAAATAGTCCTATTCCTATTTCTCAAATGAAATTCAGAATGGGTATGACTTTCCCAGATCCCATAGCTAACTACTGACATTGCCAGGCCTAAGCATTGAGAGTAGGAAAAAAAAATCTTATTTTTATTATTTATTTATTTTTATTTATTTATTTGGCTGAGCCTGGTCTTAGTTGTGGCACATGGTAGCTTTGGTTGCAGCATGCGGGATTTTTTTTTTTTAATTGTGGCATACAAACTCTTAGTTGTGGCTGGCATGTGGGATCTCGATCCCCCACCAGGAATTGAACTCAGGCCCCCCTGCATTTGGAGTGTGAAGTCTTAGCCACTGGACCACCAGAGAAGTCCCCCAAAATCTGATTTTTAAAAGGCACACTCTGGTCTAGTAATTTACTAAGGAGAAATTATCACCAATTAAAGCATATCATCAATTATTTTACTTTAAATAACTTTTATTATTTCCATAGACAATTTTAATAATGATGGAAGACTGCTTTTTATTGTTTTCTCAGAGATTCTATCAAAAAAATAAACTAATGACATATGATCAAAGTCATGACTTTTTATATACCATCTCCATGACTATTTTGTGCTCATACATGTCACTTTAAAAGAGATTTTATTCCATAACTTTGATTGAAAGGAACTGTCAAATAAAAAATGCAAATTAAAAAAAAGGCACATTCTAGGTGGATGTTTGATAATCAAAATTCTTAAAGATTTTCTCTCTTTTAACATTATATCATGTGAATAGGTCTGGTTGGGTTTTGCTTCCTCAAACAGTTAAACATCTGGATTGATTGTCCTCAGTTTTTGGTTATGAAATTCATTACCGACCTGCAAAGAACCATGCTGAAGACTGTCTACTTTTCACTGAACAAAAATAAGTCCATGCATGCCTTACTTATTTAATTGTGGAATAGACAGGTTTCTGCAAAGATAGTTATAAAGCAAACTTCTATAAAACACATTTTGTTTCCGAGTCAGGTTCCATTTTATTTTCTAAGCCCAATAGTACCTAATCTGGAGCTATATGACTAGGGACTGCTGAGCATCCATTGACATGGGATTTTCTGACAGCTCTCGACAGAAACCTGAAGATGGGGGTTTGGGCCAGACAGATGGGAGGTGATTGTCTTTTTTTTTTAAGAACTTAGCGGTTTTATTTTCTTTTTATATTATTTATGGCTGCACTGGGTTTTTGTTGCTGGGCACAGGCTTTCTCTAGTTTTGATGCACGGCTTCTCATTGCGGTGGCTTCTCTTGTTTCTGAGCATGGACTCTAGGGTGCTTTTGGGTTTCACTAGTTGCAGTGAAGCTGCACAGGCTCTGGAGCACAGACTCAACAGTTGTGACACACGGGTTCAGTTGCCCCATGGCTTGTGGACTCTAAATCCACCCAGAGCATGGATCGAACCCTGCACTGGCAGGCGGATTCTTATCCACTGGACCATCAGCAGAGTCTGGGAGGTGATTGTCTTTTGAGTAGAGGTGTGAGAGCCAAACCCTTACCTGTTTCTTGCAGCCCCAGGCGTCTCCAACACCCTTGCCCCCTCATAAAACACCAGAGTGGGGGCAACATCAGCTTCAGGACGACCACTTGTGGATTTCCTGGTCCTGGAAGAGTAAGCAATAAAGCAGGAATTTATGAGTCTGACTGAGGCCTCCTGCTGGCTCCATTCCCTCCTGGAGAGAGGCGAGTTGAGGAGTTCAGTTGAGGAATACACCCAAACAGGCTTTTAAAATTGCAGCCTTGTGAGCTGCAGTCTCATGCCAGGAACAGCACGGAGATAGCAAATTAAATCGGCCTGCAAGTTCAAAGACGTCTATGTCTCTCTTTGTAGACTTCCTATAGCACTGGAATCTTGACAGTGGGGAAAACTCTGAGCCTCACTGCTGTTTCCCCTCCTCCTCCCCCTCTGTTCTTAGGGAATCCCTCAGAACCCCTCAGAAAGCCCTTGGCAGCAGAAGAGGGGTGCGCTGTGGCACGGAGTGGGGTCAGGGGTCAGAGCCAGGTTTGAATCTGCTGCCTCTGCCCAGCTGTGTAACCCCCACTCTGTGAGCCCATTTCCTTCTCAAAGCGTGCTAAGTCGCTTCAGTTGTGTCCAACACTTTGCAACCCCGTGGACTGTAGCCCTCCGGGTTCCTCGGTCCGTGGGGATTCTCCAGGCAAAAATACTGGAGAGGGTTGCCATTTCCTGCTCCAGGGGATCTTCCTGACCCAGGGATCGAACCCAAGTCTCTCGTGTCTCCTGCAGTGGCAGGTGGGTTCTTTACCACTAGTGCCCCCTGGGAAGCCCTTTCCTCCTCATATTAGGGGGTCACATGCTTGCTCTATGTGTTCGCTATGAGCATTTGATGACCTGCCATTTGAAAGGTTTTTAGAATGGTACAGAATCAGCTCTTTAATCTTTGTTTGCTGTTCTTAGTAAATACAGGATGTTTGGATTTATTTTACCTACCCCCTCTTCATCACATTCCCAAGATCCCCTCAAAGTTTTTTCTTCCAAAGGTCTTCTGCTAACATCCTAAAGACCAGTGGGAAGTTTCTAGAAATCGTGGTCAGTGTTGGTGTCAGTCCCGACAGAGGACCAGAACCATGTTCTCTTGGTTCGGGTGACGTTTTCTTCTCTGGCTTCCTGGAGCACCTTGGGCTTGGTCCTCCTCCAGCCTCATTGGCATCTTCCTAGTCTCCTTGCTGGGTCCTTCTCATCTTTCCAAATCTAAATATGGGGCCCTGGGTTCAGCTCATGAGCCTCCTCTCTTGCCAGCTTGTCAGTCTGCACTTATTCCCTGGGAGGATTGGCTCAATTTTCTGTTTTTAATTTTTATTTATTTAACTATATCGGGTCTTAGTTGCAGCCCTTGGGATCTCTAGTTGTTGGCTTAGTTGCTCCGTGGCATGTGGGATCTTAGTTCTCCCATCAGGGATCAAACCCACATCACCTGCATTACAGGGTGGAGTCTTAACTGCTGGACCACCAGAGAATTCCTGTGGCTCCAGCTTTACATGCAGCCCATAAGCAGAAAGTTCCAAATTGGTATCTCAAGTCTGCACCTCTCCCCGTAACTCTACACTCAGATATTTATGTAGGTGCTCCCTTGCTGTCTCTACCAAGGGTATCTAGTAGGCGGTCAAAGGTAACATGTCCAAAAATACCTCCTGATTCTCCCCCTGCCAAAATATGGCCCCAGTCCTAAAGTTATCCTTGGTTCCTTTCTTTCTCCTTCGTGTTTGATCTAATCTATCAATAAAACCAGAATCCGAACTGTGTTCCTCTGTGTGGATACCCTCTCCCTGGGGTCCTTCTGTGTGTCCAAATTTCCTCTTCTTATAAGAATCCTAGTCACATCAAATTAGAGCCCACCCATGTGATCTACTGGGCTTCCCAGTGGTGCAGTTGATAAAGAATCTGCCTGCCAATGCAGGAGACGTTTCAGTCCCTGGGTCTGGAAGATCCCCTGGAGTAGGACATGGCAACCCACTCCAGTATTCTTGCCTGGAAAATTCCATGGACAGAGGAACCTGATGAGCTATGGTCCATGGTCTTGCAAAGAGGCGGAAATGACTGAGCACACACACACACACACCTGTTTAAAGGTTCATCTCCCACTACAGTCATAGTCCGACGTACTGGGGTTTAGGATTTAAATACATGGATCTGGGAGAGTTTAGGCGGGCACAATTCAGCCCATTACAAGATTGTACTGTAATCTTTATCACAGACTGTATCATTATTAAGTTAATAATTATGGTTATATTGGTCTCCTAATTTCTGGTGTGACAAATTACCACAAATTTAGTGGCTTAAATGATAAAAAATGTATTTTCTTAGGTTTCTGGACTGCTGAAGTGTCACTGGGCTAAAATCAATGTGTTGGTAGGACTGTTTTTGTGGGAGGTTCTGAGGGAGAATTCATTTCCTTGCCTTTTCCAGGTTTTAGAGCTGCCCATTCCTTAGCTCAAGGTCTCTTCCTTCATCTTCAAAGTCAGCAGCGGCTGGTGCAGTCTATTAACCTGACACTGCTTCCGGGTTCACATCTCTTTCTCTGACCCTGCACTTCCTGCCTCCCTTGTTTCCTTCTAAGAACGCCTGTGATTACACTGGGCCCTCCCAGTTCATCCAGGTTATCTCCCTTTGTTGTTCAGGTGCTAAGTCATGTCTGACTCTTTGCGACCCCATGGACTGCAGCACACCAGGCTTCCCCTTCCTTCACTATCTCCCAGAGTTTCCTCAATCTTTCCCAGCATCAGGGTCTTTTCCAATGAGTCGGTTCTTCACATCAGGTGGGCAAAGTATTGGAGCTTCAACTTCAGCATCAGTCCTTCCAGTGAATATTCAGGACTGATCTCCTTTAGGATGGACTGGTTGGATCTCCTTGCAGTCCAAGGGACTCTCAAGAGTCTTCTCCAACACCACAGTCTGAAAGCATCAATTCTTTGGCATTCAGCCTTCTTTACGGTCCAACTCTCACATCCATACAAGACTAGTGGAAAAACCATAGCTTTGACCATATGGACCCTTGCCGGCAAAAGGGTGTCTCTGCTTTTTAATATGCCATCTAGGTTTGTCATAGCTTTTCTTCCAAGAAGCAAGCATTTTTTAATTTCATGGCTGTCTTCCTTTATCAAGATCGTAATCACGTCTCTGAAATTCCTTTTGCCACAAGTTCTGGAGATTAGGGATATAGGACATCTGAAGGAGGGGAAGAGTGGTAACATGATTCTGCCTGTGTGCATGCTAAGTCACTCATCGTGTCAACCCCATGGACTGTAGCTCACCAGGCTTTTCTGTCCTTTGGATTCTCCAGGCAAGAATACTGGAATGGGTTGCCATGCCCTCCTCCAGGTGATCTTCCTGACCCAGGGACGGAACCCTGGTCTCTTAAGTCTCCTGCATTGGCAGGTGGGTTCTTTACCACTAGCACCACCTGGGAAGCCTGTTATTCTGCCTACCATAATGATATGTGTCACAGCAACCTAAATTGTAAAATCAAAAACTTTGCTGATTTTTTTCCCCAAATTTGTATTTTTTTTGAAGTATCCTTTTAATTACGCACATATGCTAGGTGATGTTGCCTTTATTGTTATCATTATTTAAAAATTTTAATGTTAAATTAAATTAAATTTTATTTTCTGGCCTTACTGGATCCTTGTTGTGTTCAGCCTCAGACGTTGCCACACACAGGGTTAGCTGCCCATTGGTATGTGGGTTCTTAGTTCCTCTTCCAGGGATTGAAGTCATGTCCCCTGCATTGGAAGGCAGATTCTTTACTGCTGGAACACCAGGGAAGTCCTCAGATTTGTATTTAAAAGACAAAAATTATATATTTTTTATTTTAAAAGTCATCCGTACGCTACAAAGTATAGAGAACTGTTAGCATGGCAATTAAGAGTGTTGCTTAACATGGACTCCCTCTGTTCAAATTCTGGTTCCACATTCACTAGATATATAACCCTGGGCAAATCTCTTTGTATCTGTTTCCAGAAATAGAATAGCATCTACTTCATAGTGTCCTTATGAAGTTTAGTTGAGTGAAGTGCTTAGAATTTGCCTAGCATATGAGAATAACTCAGTAAATTCTAGCTATTACAGGTTTCTAAAATTTTAAAAGTGAAAATTCCTCTTTTCCTCCAAGTTCCATTTCCCAGGGATAACTACTATAATAGCTTTATTTACATTTGAATTCTTTCTGCTTTGGATTTTGTGTGTGTTTGTTTACAAAAATAGAATTTGTACTTCATAAATTTGTTTTTGCACTTAATATATTGTGAACGTTTTTCTGTTAGCATACATAAGGATGTACCTTTGTCTTTTCTAAGACTGGTGTTCCAGTGTACAAATACACAATCTTCAATTAGTGGGCATTTTCAAAAGCCTTTAGGTACATTCTGGGACATATGTATCTTTGCTTAGTTATGTGAGAATGTCACTAACCTAGATTCTTAGTCATGGAATTACTCAGTCCAAAGATATTTACATTGATAGGTATGGAATATTTTATTTGAGGAGTGAACTGTTGAAAACCTCGTGTGAATCAAAGTTAACTTGACAAAGATGATATTTCTGTTAACCAGCTTGAGTAGCACTATCAAGGCGGTAGCACAAATGCCATCTGCAACTCATTTGACCTCTATAATTATGCCAACTTTATAATTATGCTATTTTTGAAAGAATTTTAAGTTGAGTAATTTACATTATTTCAGAATTTATTTATGAAATGAGACAGCATTAATATTTTGATATCACCATTTTCAGTTTTCAGTAATTAACGCCTTACATAAGATGCCAGTCTCAGCTATACTCACAAATTGCTTTCCAAAAAGTGTGTATTAAATATTAAAGTACTGAATATTAATATGTCCATCCAACAGGATATAGTAATTTTCTTATGCTTTTGCCATCACTAATTAAATATTGTTACTCTTTTTAATCTGTCCCAGTCTGATGGTAAAAATAGTATGTTTAATTAGCATTTTCCTGATATCTAGTAAAAATCCCATCATATTTAATTGCCATTTACATTCTTTCTGTAATTTGCCTGTTTGTACTCTTTGCCCATTTGTCTATGAAGTTGGATTTTAATAGCTATAGATTTTTTTTTTTTTTTTCTCGCTAAGCTAAATAGATAGGAACAACCAGAAAATTAGCTATCAGAAATACTTTTAAAAATTTAGTTTAGGGCAAAGATGTGCCCACATAACCTCAGTTGAAAGTGCTGATTCATGCATGGGTTGAGGTTGAGTCCCCCCTAAAAATAAATTGTTTTCCAACTTATCTCCAGTTTTAAGTTGGTTGCTTAGATCTTTAGTGAATTATAAGTTGTGGTTAGGTATTTAGGTCAATCCACAGAAATCCCTGTGATAAAACCAAGTGACCTCAACAACCATATTTTCTGAACCAAATGGCAAGGGTTTTTTTTTTATTTCTACTATTGCATGTGAAAGGAAATGTGGGAGACAGTGTTTAGATGTCAAAGTGTTGAAACTCTTTAAATATTTAGATGATTTATGGGGAGAGTGGGACATTGATTGAAATGGGAACTATAAAGAAAAATGATAACACTAACAAAAACTAATATCCTAAAATATTGGCCTGAGTTCTAGATCCTAGAAATATTGGTTTACCTTGAATCTGAAGGTGGAAAAGAACATAGTCTTTACTTTCTTCTCAAAGCTGGGCCAGCCCCATTCCATGGGTCCCTGATCCCTTATCTCTAGGTCCTTTCTTGAGGCCCATGTCCCCACCTCTGACCTGGGACTTCATTCTCTTGTGCTTAGCTACCACCTCTTACTCCATTCTTCTTCTCTCTGTCTTCCCTAACAAGCTGCTCCTTGTCTTCAGTCTGAATCTCTAGAATTTCTGCAGAACTGGGATCGGGTTCCTTGGGTGAAGAGGGAGGCAGAAGGGAACAAGAGATAGAAGCATGGGAGCCTGGCTCTGGGCTACAGAGCAGGGGAGACAGATCTAAGTAAAGCTCTCTTATTTTACCACTTTATATTACCTAACTTTCGAGATATTTAAAAAAACACAAATAAAATGCAGTAAAACAAAAGATAAATCAGTTTTAAAGGTATAGGATAAAAATAAATTCTCTTCTGGCCCCAAGTTCTCAGTTCCCATGACAACCATCACTAACAGTTTCATATATACCCTTCAAGAAATACTCTATCCATATATACAAAATATGTTAACATAAAAAGAAAAATCATGTACATTATGTTCTATACCTTTCCCTTTAAAAGTTTTAAAATTCAGAAATATCTTAAAGCTACAAAAAAGAACAGAAGATAATATTTTAGATACCCAACACCACTAACAAAAGATTTAAAAATTTGTCACATTTACCTCTTTTTATTCAATTTATCAAATATGTTGGTGTAAGAGCCAACTCACTGGAAAAGGCCCTGCTGCTGGGAAAGATTGAGGACAGAAGGAGAAAAGGGCGACAGAGGATAAGTTGGTTGGATGGCATTACCAACTCAATGGAGATGAGTTTGAGCAAACTCTGGGAGATAGTGAAGGACAGGGAAGCCTGGTGTGCTGCAGTTCATGGGATTACAAAGAGTCGGACACGACTTATCAAGTGAACAACGACAGTTACTCATACATCCTCTTCTTTCCAGTGTCTGTAGCATCTGTAGTGCTGTTCTCTTTTTCATTTCTTGATAGTAGTAATTTGTACTTTCTCTCTTTTTTCTTGATCAACCTTGTCAGCAGTTTATTCATTTTATTTATTTTTTCAGACCTTTTATCTCCATTGATTTTTCTCTATTGTGGTTTACTTTTATTGTTGATTTCTGTTCTTTCTTTTATTATTTCCTTTCTTCTACCTTTCTTAGGTCTGACTTGTTATTCTCTTCCTAGTTGCTTGAGATGAAAGCTTAAATTGTTGTTTTCAGCCATTTCTCCTCTAAATTTTCCTTAAGTGCTGCTGTAGCTGTATTAGGAAAGTTTTGATATATTGCATCTTTATTCTCATTCATTGTAAAATATTTTCTAAGTTTCATTTTCATTTCCTCTTTGATCCACAGATTATTTAGAAACATCTTAAGTTCCAGATAGTTAGGAATTTTTTGATTACATTTTTTTCTTGATTTCTAGCTTAATTGCATATGATCCAAAAATATACTCTGAATGGCTTTAATTTTTTTGAATTGTTTTAATTTTGTGTTATCCTTTCTTAGGGCCCTAAGAATCTTCTGTTTATTATCCCAGTTTTAATACAAATGCTGTTGAAGTGAGACCCATATTTACTTAATGTCTTTCAAAAACGTTTAAAATTTTACACATATAGTCAAATTTCTGCTCCTCACCCATTTTTGCTCTATTCCCTTCTACTAACTGTTCTGAAATTGGTATCATTTCCAAGCATGTTTTATTATACATAGTCACAAATACATAAATAATACATACTAGCTTTGTAAGTTTAAATTTTTACATAAGTGGTATACTATATTTTCAACTTTATCATTGAACACTTTTTGAGATTTATCCATGTTGACAAATATATATATATCTCTCTCTCTCCTTCATTCATTTCAATGGCTTATGGTATTTTATATTGTAAACCACAGTTCACTCAATCATCTCCCCTACTGAGGATAGTTAGGTGGTTTCCACTTTTTTGCAACAATAAATCTTCATTTATCCTAGCACAATGTATAAACATTTCTCTAAATCTAGCACATTGTGATGTGTTTGTTGAGTTATAAAATATGTGCCTCTTCAACTTTATTAGGTATTGATAGTCTGCTCCCCAAATAAGTTAAATCATTTTAAATGATTTAAATATATTTCCATTGGCATTTTATGAGAGAGATGCTATTTCCCCACATTCTCACTAACATTTAGTGTAATCAGAGATACATGTTAATTTTGCCAAGCTGGGTGTACAAATTCCCTGATTAGTTATGATGTTGAATACCCCTTCTTATATTTATTGACCAATTTCCTTCTGAGAGCTGCTAATTCATCTCCTTTGTCTATTTTTTCTGTCTGGTTGTTTACCTTCTTTGTATTCACTGTAGAAACTTTTTCGTGTATATTTTGAATACCAATTCTTTGGTTTGGCTATATGTGCTACAGATATTTCACCAACTCTTTGGTTTATCTTTTCACCTTGTTTATGAGTTTTACCCATAAAGAAGTTTATGGTTTTAATGGAGTTCAAATTTGTCAGTCTTTTAATATATGACTTGTACTTTTGTGTTTTGTTTAAGAAATCTTTTCCTACCTTGATTTCATAAGAATATACTCCTATGTTTAATTATAAATATTTTGTGACTTGTTTCTCATATTTGGTCTTTAAGTTATTTCAAGTTTGCTTTTGGTTATGATGATATGAAATATTATTATTTTTCTGTATGGCCTGTCAATATGGCCAGCACCATTTATAGGATAGCTTATTATCTCACATTGTTTTGTAATCCCATCCTTACATGTTGCAAGTTCCAGTGTACATCTGACATTTCCAGGGATATTTAATTCTGTTGGTCAATTATTCATCTTACACTAACTACACTGCTCTCATTGCAATTTTTACAGTAAGTTCTCTTACCTGTGGAGATGAATTCATCTGCTTCCCCCTTCTATTCTTTTTTTAAAAAATTAATTAATGTATGTGTTTTTAATTTTTTGGTGGTTCTGAGCCTTTATCATTGCAAGTGGGCTTTCTCTAGTTGCGGCAACCAGAAGCTTTGCTTCATTGCCGTTCATGCGCTTTTCATTGCGGTGGCTTCTCTTGTTGTGGAGCACAGGCTCTAGGTGCATGGGCTTCAGTAGCTGGAGCATGTCAGCTCAGTAGTTGTGGCTCGAGAGCTCTGAAGCATGGGCTCAGAAGTTGTGGCACAGGCTTAGTTGCCCTGAGGCATACGGGATCTTCCTGGATCAGGAATGAAACCAGTGTCCCCTGCGTTGGCAGGCAGACTCCCATCCACTGAGCCTTCAGAGATGTCCCAGTCTTTTTAAAATTAATTAATTATCTATTTTTTGGCTGCGCTGGGTCTTCTTTATTGTGTAGGCTTTCTCTAGTTGCAGCGAGGAGGGGCTGCTCTCTAGTTACGGTGCATGGGCTTCTCATTGTGTTGGCTTCTCTTGTGGAGCACGGGCTCTAGGGCATGTGGTCTGCAGCAGTTGCAGTGCGTGGGCTCAGTAGTTGCAGCTCCAGGACTCGAGAGCAAAAGCTCAGTAGTTGTGGTGCATGGGCTTCCTGGATCTTCCTGGACCAGGGCTCAAACCAATGTCTCCCGCATTGTCAGGCAGATCTTTTACCACTGAGCCAGCAGGGAAACCCCTCATTCTATTCTTTACATGGGCTGTTCTTGACTTTTTATTCTGCCTCTGAGCTTTTAAGATCAGCTGGTAAATCTATGCAGAGCTCCCTGCTGAAATTCTAATTGGATTTGGATTGACTTTCTAGGTTTTTGACAGAACTGTGATCCTTCAGTCTTCCCAACATGAGCATAGTATTTCTCTCCATTTATTTAGATTTAATATTTTCCTCATTATGGCCTTTTGCTCAAATTCTTCCCAATTACCTCACAATTTTTTACAGTTAAGAATACAATCTTTAAAAAAAGTTTAAGAAATTCTGTTTTGAGTTTTGAGTATAGAAAACATGCATGTGCTTTCCTTTAAAGTCAAAATTGTAAAACAATGTACATTCAGAAGTTTGCAAAACTTTCTGCCACTACATAGCCAGGATTCCCTTTCCTCCAGCTTTTTCCTCCCTTTTCTCCAGTTTTCTTTTTTTTTTAATAATATTTTCCTCACTTTTCTTTAAACCTACCCTGTAAAGCCTCCTCAGAGTCTGTCAGACTTCTATTTACTTAGTATAATATTTGGGCTTCCCTGGTGGCTCAGACAGTAAAGAATCCGCCTGCTATGTGGGAGACCTAGGTTTGATCCCTCAGTTGGGAAGATCCCCTGGAGGAGGCCATGGCAACCCATTCCAGTATTCTGGCCTGGAGAATCCCCATGGACAGGGGAGCCTGGCGGGCTACAGCCCATGGGGTTGCAAAGAGTCGGACACGACTGAGTGACTGAGCACAGTATAAAATTTACTGAAGGTTTTTCAGACTTTAACACTCTCCTCAGTTCAGTTCAGTTCAGTCGCTCAGTCGTGTCCGACTCTTTGCAACGCAATGGACTGCATCACAACAGGCCTCCCTGTCCATCACCAACTCCTGGAGTTTACCCAAATTCATGTCCGTTGAGTCGGTGATGCCATCCAACCATCTCATCCTCTGTTGTCTCCTTCTCCTCCTGCCCTCAATCTTTCCCAGCATCAAGGTCTTTTCAAATGAGTCACCTCTTCTCGTCAGCTGGCCAAAGTATTAGAGTTTTAGCTTCAACATCAGTCCTTCCAATGAACACTCACGACTGATCTCCTTTAGGATGGACTGGTTGGATCTCCTTGCAGTCCAAGGGACTCTCAAGAGTCTTCTCCAACACTACAGTTCAAAAGCATCAGTTCTTCAGTGCTCAGCTTTCTTTATAGTCCAACTCTCACATCCATACATGGCTACTGGAAAAACCATAGCTTTGACTAGTCAGACCTTTGTTGGCAAAGTAATGTCTCTGCTTTTTAATATACTGTCTAGGTTGGTCACAGCTTTTCTTCCAAGGAGCAAGCATCTTTTAATTTCATGGCTGCAGTCACCATCTGCAGTGACTTTGGAGCCCGCCCCCCAACCCCCGCCCTGCCCTGCAAAATAAAGTCAGCCGTTGTTTCCACTGTTTCCCCATCTATTTCCCATGAAGTGCTGGGACTGGATGCCATGATCTTAGTTTTCTGAATGTTGAGTTTTAAGCCAACTTTTTCACTCTCCTCTTTCACTTGTGCTTCATCTAGCCCAGCATTTCTCATGATATACTCTGCATATAAGTTAAATAAGCAGGGTGACAATATACAGCCTTGATGTACTCCTTTTCCCATTTGGAACCAATCTGTTGTTCCATGTCCAGTTCTAACTGTTGCTTCCTGACCTGCATACAGGTTTCTCAAGAGGAGGTCAAGTGGTCTGGTATTCCCATCTCTTTCAGAATTTTCCACAGTTTATTGTGATCCACACAATTGAAGGCCTTGGCATAGTCAATAAAGCAGAAATAGATGTTTTTCTGGAACTCTCTTGCTTTTTCAATGATCCATCAAATGTTGACAATTTGATCTCTGGTTCCTCTGGCTTTTCTAAAACCAGCTTGAACATGTGGAAGTTCATGGTTCACATATTGCTGAAGTCTGGCTTGGAGAATTTTGAGCATTACTTTACTAGTGTGTGAGACGAGTGCAATTGTGTGGTAGTTTGAGCATTCTTTGGCATTGCCTTTCTTTGGGATTGGAATGAAAACTGACCTAGTTCTGTGGCCACTGCTGAGTTTTCCAAATTTGCTGGCATATTGAGTGCAGCACTTTCACAGCATACTATCCTCAAGCTCATTCAAATTTCCACTACTTTCCAGTTTCAAAGCCATTCCCACATTCTAGGTTTCCACAACAGTTGCAAGTACCTAAATCTTTATTGTCTATGGTTGTGTAATAAATTACCCCCAAACTCAATGGCTTAAAACAATGTGTATGTGTGTGTGTGTGTGTGTGTGTGTGTGTGTGCGTGCACGCTCAGTTGTGTCGACTCTTTATGACCCCATGGATGGTAGCCCACCAGGCTCCTCCGTCCATGGGATTTCCCAGGCAAGAATACAGGAGTGGGTTGCCATTTCCTTCTCCAGGGGATCTTCCTCACCCAGGGGTCAAACCCTCTCCTTTTGTGTCTCCTGCACTGGCATCTGGATTCTTTACCACTGCACCACCTGGGAAGCCCTAAAAAATAATGCGTTTATTAACTCAGAGAGTTGGGTCAGGAATTTGAGAGCAGTATAGCTCAGCCATTCTGCTCCAGGATCTTTCATGATGTTGTCTGAACCCCAGTCATCAGAAGGCTTGGTTGGCGCTGGAGGATCCAGTTCCGCCATGGCTCACATGGGGACAGACACACACGCACACACATACACACACACACACACACGGCTCTTTCAGTTTCCTTCCCCACAGACCTCCCCACGGTGCTGTAGAGTAGTGTCAGGTCATGGCCCTTGACTTCTCCGAGAGTGAGTGATCCAGGACAGCAAGACAGAAGCCCTGATGTCTTTGGTGACCCAGTCTTGGGATATTTTTGCAATTCCTCTTGGTTACCTAGGCCAGCCCTCATTCACTGTGGCTGGGAACACACAGGAGTGTGAGTCCAGGAGGAGAGACGCAGGGTCTCTCTGGAAAGCTGCCTGTCACACAATCCAACACGAAGGAATTTCACTCTTCAAAATGGAGTTTGTTCTAACTTTGTTTTCCTTATTTTAAAAGAAGTTAAGGTTGGTGACCTGTTGGCTATAAAAAACCACACACACACACATGTACAAACATGCAAAAAATTTTTTTCTAAGTACCCCCATACCTGTATACTTTGAAACTACCCCGTTACATACTTAGGGGCTATATGACCTTTTATAAACTTTAACTTTTAACTTTCATAACTTTATATCTTATAGCTTTTATAACTTTAACTTAAAAGACCTTATTGGTAGAGACTTGCTTTTTAAAAAAAGTGCTTATTTATTATTTTGACTGTGTTGAGTCTTCGTGGAGGCACCCAGGATCTTTGTTGCAGTGTGCAGTCTTCTCTCTAGTTGAGGTTTGTGGACCAAGTTGCCCCACAGCATGTGGGTGGGATCTTAGTTCGCTGACCAGGGATTGAACCCACAGACCTTGCATTGGAGGGAGGATTCCTAACCACTGGATAACCAGGGAAGTCCTGGTAGAGACTTTCTAAAGTACATCTGAACATGTACTTTGAGCATGCTTTCCTGGCATTTTAAAATGTTCAAATATCTCCAATTATTTTAAAGAAATGTATTATACTAAAGGTTTTGTTTTACCAATAAGTAAGTGCCTCTTTTTCCTTCTTATTCTGCTGGTGAGCCAGGGGTTCTTCACAAAAGTACCCTGTGAGGATGAGTTTCTGAGGGGTTATTTTCCTCCCATGAAAACCTTGGACTTTAGAAGGGCTTTGAATTAGAAGCACTTGCAATTTAAAAGCAGCTAAAACCCTTAATGCCTCTAGAAAGCTGGACTGACCAGTTTTGGAGAGAAATCTTATATGGCTGGCTCTTCCAGGTTACCACAATCAGAGCTTTTACATAAACATAGCCCTCACCTTACATTCATTTTGAAATTGGAGAGCCATCAGCCTCTAGAATCACCAGTCTGCCTGCTTATGCAAGGTGCCCGGTATTCTTGACAGCTTCATCCCACTTGCCCTGGAAGGAATGTTCCATGTTGGGAAGGAAGGGTCCCCAAATCTTGGACACTTAGTTCCCTGTAGAGAATCCATTCTGTCTATTCTGAGAGAAGTTCTCTAGAAAGGCCAGACATAGTGGTGCTTTTGGAGGCAGAAGTGAAAAATGAGCTTCAAGAAACAAAGTCCCCAGTGCTGGAACCACTATGATCCACATGCATAAAATCCTCTATTGTAACCCCATTTTTCTTTCTCATAAAGGGGCGGTAGCCTTCTTCCCTTCTTTCTTCCTCCCGTCCATTCATTCTAGATTATGAAAAAAGTTACATTGGTGATACGGAGTTTATGATAAAAAAAGATTGCAAAATACAGATAAGCAAAAGTAAGAAAAAAAAAATCACCCCCTGGATTTAACCACTCATAATTCACAATTTCAAGAGAAGGAAAGAAGGTGAAGAAGGAAGTTTGGTAGAGAAACAATGTAAAACAAGAAGAGAACAAAAATCGATCAAAATTAAGGGCTATTAAAGTGTTTCACACCAATTTGGGGGCGGAGGGGTAGAAAAAAATGACACGGACCAGCATTCTGCCTAGTCTCGGCGATTGGGAGGATAAAGATGGGGATGACAATGAAGACTAGTTAAGTCAGTTGTCTGGACTGGAATTTGGTTCATTTCATCACTGTGTTCAACACTGAGTATGCCTAAAAGATTTTGATCTCAGGGCAAAGGCAGCTGTTGGAAACAAATACTTTGTAAATACATACCACTGGCCCCAGAGACAGCTTGGTGAAAGTAGGAATGACTCAGCAAATCTAACATTGCTCTCAAGGGCAAAATGCCTCAAAGCTTGTCTTACTGATAATGATCATAGTTTTTATGTGACTGCACATGATAACCATGTTGTTTTGTTGTTTTTTTGAATTACAGTTCAAATTGCCTTAATATTTGGTTCAAAAATATTAGACTATGTCTTCAATTTATGTGAAGGTAAATTTGACTTCCTCGAACGCCTCTCAGACAGTTTGCTGCTGAATATCATTTCTTACCTGGATCTTGAAGACATTGCCAGGCTTTCTCAAACATCACGCAGATTTGCAAAGGTAACAAATTATTTTGCATCTCTGTAGAATTGTCCTTGTGCTTCCTCAAAATTGTTTAATTTTGTTTCAGGTTTTCTTATTGTTAATTATAGAAGTGGTTTGTTATTTACATTTATTTCAGCAAGCATTTAGCATTTGTTGAATTCTTATTTATGATAGATACTGTCCTAGGCACAGAAGCAACAGAGTTGAAAAGACATTATTCTTGCACTTAAGAAAGGTACAGTCTAATAGAAAGCCATGCAAGTACACATCATTACAATGTAGTGTTAGCAATTCAACGAGGGAAGTGTGAAAAGGCACAAAGAGTACAAAGTGATTTCCTCTGCCTGGTTTCACAGAAATGGGTTACTTTATCTGGGTTTTGAGGGGAAAATAGGAGTTTGTCATGTGGTCTGGCCAGCTAGGGACATTCCAGGTCAGAGGGGCATCCCAAGTCCAGGCAGGAATTGGGCAGAGACATGGTGGCATAAGAGGAGGAGGCAAGTAGTCATTACTCCCCATCCACTTCCATTTCTTCCAATAAGAGCCCTTTTCTGAATTACTTGTCTTCCCACTTCGGGTGATTCTCAGGCACTGTTCATTGTAGTGCCTGTTTTTTGCCCCATGCCCCAAGCTCGTCAAAGCTCTCTTACTAACTCTGGATCCTCAGCAGAAGGACACAAGAAAGGAAAACACAGTGGTAATTTCAACCAACATTAGGACCTTGATGCACCTATTATTAGTTCCCCTCCCTAGATGCTGGTTCCTGCCCTTTCAGCCATTCATCCTAGAGTGCTGCTGTGTGCTAAACACACACATACTATCCTTCCATTATGGGGCTTCCCTGGTGGCTCAGTGGTAAAGAATCTGCCTACAATGCCGGAGCCACAGGAGACGTAGGTTCAGTTCCTGGGTTGGGAAGGTCCCCTGGAGGAAGGCATGGAAACCCACCTCCAGTATTCTTGCCTGGAGAATCCCATGGACCGAGGAGCCTGGCAGACAACAGTACATGGGGCCGCAAAGAGTCAGACATGACTGAAATGATTTAGTATGCTTTTGGGCTTAAGTTGGACTTCCGTCAGAGCTCAGTTGGTAAGGAATCCACCTGCAATGCAGCAGACCTGGTTTCAATTCCTGGGTTGGGAAGATCCTCTAGAGAAGGGATAGGCTACCCATTCCAGTACTCTTGGGCTTCCCTTGTAGCTCAGCTGGTAAAGAATCCGCCTGCAATGTGGGAGACCTGGGTTCGATCCCTGGGTTGGGAAGATCCCCTGGAGAAGGGAAAGGTTACCCACTCCAGTATTCTGGCCTGGAGAATTCCATGGACTATATAGTCCATGGGGTCTCAAAGAGTCAGACACAGCTGAGTGACTTTCATCATCATCATCATCATGGACTTAAGTTAATCAGAGTTGAAGTCTGTTGTTTGCAACTGAAGAACCCTAACTCAGTATTTGCTGTATTGAACCAGGACAATGTCCATTCACAAGAGAGTGTGCAATATCTCCCAAGGTGATTCAAATCATAATCTTACTGTCTAAAAAGTCAACATTTTTTCCATAGTTACACAATAAAATTTCTTCATTTTTATATATTAATTTTAAGTTATACAGTCTGTATTACTTAGTATAACCCTTTTTAGTACAAAAACATATATACTTGATTTCCCCCCCATTGTAAAATGGAGGACCAGAAACAAGTATTATGAATAATCATCATACCGTATATTTTTTTTCCACTTAAAAATAGTTATTAAAGTTAAGAGTTTTGTATTTGTTGCTGCTAGGAAGCTGATTATTCATATTTTTAAAGGAAGGAAGATTCTTGTTTGTTTGCTCTTTGGTTTTTTGTTTTTTAATTGATAAGTAATTGACTTACAACACTCTGTCAGCTCCAGGTGCATAGCGTGGTGACTTGCTATTTCTATACATCACAAGATGATCACCACTGAAGGAGAGTTTTAAGTGAATAAAATATAGGAGTGAGAATGTATGAAAAGCTTCTCCTGGGGCCTGGGTCTGGCCTGAGAGTCAGTGGAAGGATTTTATAGAAAATAACAGCAGCTGCAGTAGCTCGAGGAATCGATTCCTTACATGGAGCAGCTGTCTTTCCTCCGGGTTTTGCTCATTTCCACTTGCTAGTCCTCTCCCTCTCAATGTCCTGCCATTATTTTAGCGCAATCTTGATAATAGCCTCCATAATTTACCCAGAGCTCTAAAGTAGGGCTTTTCTAGGTTGCTGATTTCAGCCCTCAGAATCCTGGTGGAGCAGAATTATTCCAAGATGGAACATGATCCAGAGCTGCTGCTTTTATTTTTCTTTCTGTGTAATATTAACCTTTCATTTCTGTCGTTAGTCTGAATATTGTGGTCATTTGCCTATTTTCCCCTTCATGTATAAACTACTTTCATTTTTGTTTTTGTCTCATCAGTTATTACATTATTTTATTAAGAAGTCTTCTATTTCAAACTTTGGGGGCATTTTTTAGTCATGGAATTGATTTATTATCCATGAACATTTCCTGAGCACTGACGATATAGGAAAAACCCTTCTGTACGTCCCAGGCAGCCACATGAGTCCATCAGTCCCTGACCCCGAGGAGCTCATCATCCTGAACTGGGGGCAGGTTTACTGGCAAATTATTCATGTCCCTGTCCTGCCCTTTCCTGTGGTCCCAGGGAGGGAGGTCTCCTTCTTCTTCCAGGTCAGTGCCACCTGCCATCTGGTGCCAAGGTCTAGCTGGAGGGATTTCAGGTTGTCACTTAATCTGCTTTTTCTTTTTTTTTGGAAAAAAAAAAAAAAAATTTTTTTTTTTTATTTATTTCTTTTGACTGTGCTGGGTCTTCGTTCTGCACTCGGACTTTTTTCTCTAGCTGCAGTGAGCGGGGGCTACTCTCTAGTTGAGCTGGGAGGGCTTCTGTTACTGCGGAGTGAGGGCTGTAGGGTGCTCGGGCTTCAGTAGCTGCGGAGTGTGGACCCAGTAGTTGCGGCTCCCAGGCTCTGGGGCACAGGCTCAATAGTTGTGGCCCACGGGCTGAGTTGCTCTGCGGCAGGTAGGATCTTCCCAAATCAGGGATGTAACCCGTGTCTCCTGCATCGGCAGGCAGATTCTTGACTACTGAGCCACCAGGGAAGCCCTTTTTCCTCTGTGTACTTGTTGTTATGTGTATTTTTGCTTTTTATGTATAAAAATTTTAGATTTATAAAAGTGTCGTAAAGATAATGCACAAGGTTTGAATATGCCCTTCACCCAGCTTCCCCTAACCTGGGACATTTATCAAAACTCGGCAGTTAATGTTGCTACAATACTATTAACAAAACCACAAACTTGATTTGTATTTCATCACTTTTTCCACCAACGCCCTTTCAGTGTTTCACAGTCCAATCTGGGATACTACGTTACATTGAGTTCTTATTTCTAAATCTTTCAATTGTTTTTTCCTCTCAGCATATTGATTTTTCTCAAATCAGTCTCATCCTTCATAAAACAAAAAAGACTCTTGACTATATTCTTATTAAAAAAATTTTTGGCCTCCAACACTGCACAGCATATGGAACTTCCCCAACCCTGGACTGAATTATATGCGTTGATCCCTGGGTTGGTAAGATCCCCTGGAGGAGGAAATGGCAACCCACTCCAGTATTCTTGCCTGAAGAATCGCATGGACAGAGAGAAGCCTGGTGTGCTACAGTCCTTAGGGTCGCACAGAGTCGGACACGACTGAAGCAACTTAGCACTAACAAAGTGGAAGTGCAGATTCTCAGTCACCAACCACTAGACCACATGGGAAGTCCTCTTGGCTCTATTCTTATTCAATCTCTTTCCTTCCCTGTTTGGGAAAAAAAAGGATTTACATGTCGGTTCACACTCAGCAAACCAGCATCATTCAGTGGACTGAGATTTTATAATCCCTGAGAAAATGGGAACAGTAAGGGTGTGTCCTGGTGACATAGTGTGACTAAGGGATGTGAATTTGATCCCTGAGTCGGGAAGATCCCCTGGAGGAAGAAATGGCAACCCACTACGGTATTCTTGTCTGGGAAATACCGTGAACAGGGGAGTCTGGAGGGGCTACAGTCTATAGGGTTGCAAAGAGTCAGATATGACTGAGTGACTACACGCGCGCACACACACACACACACACACACACACACACACACACACACAGGTGATAAAATTTGTTTCATATGAATGACCATTCTTTAACAGAGGTCAGCCTTTCCTACTGGGGGGGAGATTTAAAATATCCCTTCTTTTATAAAACAATGGTATTAAAACATGATAATTTTAGCAAATTACCCTTACTTGGCGAATTACAAAGTGAGCAATCTTCTTTTGGTTCTTAATTGTTGTTTTGTTTGATTTCTAAAAATTTCACTAATCTTATCCAGAATTCTGGGAATCCCTGGTCTTCTGTCTGCCTACCCCTCCTCTCTCATCTCCCCTCTGTCCACGCCTCCTAATATCTCTGGCCTCATTCACAGTAACCTCTCGGTTGTCACATCCAAAGGATGAGGCCTCCCACTCCCTGGCCCATCTCCGCTTCCAGGATTCTCTGGTGGGTTTCTTCCTGGTGGCTTGCTCACTGATTCATTGGCTAAACCTTTCGTGCCGGCTGAAGGTGGCTTTCTAAAATACACGCTGGTCATGTCACTGCCCTGCTCAGTGACCCTTAGCGATGTCCCATCATGTTCAGAAGGAGATCCACAGGCTTGGTTGGCACTTTCAAGCCACTGTGTCCCAGCCCCGGTTCCCGCCCACAGCCCCAGCAAGGCAGACCGTGCGCTGTCCTGTGTGCCCAGCTCTCTGCGCCCCTAGCCCTTTTTCTTCAGCTCGGACAGTAAAGAACCTGTCTGCAAAGCAGGAGACCCGGGTTCAATCCCTGGGTTGGGAAGATCCCCTGGAGAAGCGAATGCCAACTCACTCCAGTATTCCTGCCTGGAGAATCCCATGGACAGAGGAGCCTGGTGGGCTACAGTCCATATGAGTCGCAGAGTCCATGACTGAGCGACTAACACTTTCTTTTGGAGGAATGTTCTCCCATCAGACACACCACTCTTAACTCCTGAATGCCCCCTCCCTTGTTTGGGTTTTGTGTTATGTCAATTTTGTTTTATTTTTGAAAAAGAAAATTGATTTTCATTACAATAACCAGGTTGACAATTGAAAAAAAAATTATGTCTTTTAATGTGTAGTAAAAAGTATTTTTCCCTCCCATTCTTGATCCTCACTCCTCTAATTCTCATCTCCAGCAACAATCATATTACCAGTGTTTTGTCTGTCCTTCCAGAGAGAGTCTATGCATATGTAAGTGTGTGTGTGTGTGTGTGTGTGATGTGTGAGCATATAAACATATATATACACACTCTTTTAAAAACCATAAAAGCATATGGTAGCACTTTATATATTGTTCTCTGTCAGTGTTTTTATCTAAAACATATTTTAGAGACTCTTTCATGTCTACATATAAATCTTCAATTTAGAAAAGTGATTTAAGTTATTGTTATATGGACAAATTGTAATTTTTAAAACTAGATCCCTAATGATAGACATTCAAGTGGTTTTCCGTCTGCTATTTATGGCCAGACCAGACTCTGCAAAATTGAGTTTGCCTTGGAAGCATAAAGACACATGAGAGATGCAGAGGGTGTGGGGACTCTGGGTGGGCGGGAGTCCGAGCCTGGGAGAGCCCGTGGTGCTAGCCCACAGCCAAGTCTGTAAGTTTCCACTTATCACACTTAATGCCACCAGTGATCAGGGCCATCTGGCTGCCTGGTCTTGCCTGATTTCATGTTGACCAAGCCGTGGAGCCTCCAGGGATGAGCATCTAAAGGTCTGGTGAGCTGGAAGGTTGTATTTCTCTGGGTAAACCAACATAGAGGCATCCTCTTTATTGTTGCTGTTTAATCGCTCTAGGTGCTGTGTGCTAAGTCGCTTCAGTCGTGTCCGACTCTTTGTGACCCTGTGGACTGTAGCCTGCCAGGCTCCTCTGTCCATGGGATTCTCCAGGTGAGAATACTGGAGTGGATTGCCATTTCCTCCTCCAGGGGATCTTCCTGACCCAGGAATCGAGCCTGCATCTCCTGCATTGGCAGGTGGATTCTTAACGATCTGAGCCACCAGGGAAGCCCCTCCTCTTTATTGGAACTTGGCTCAGATGAGCGCACCCTTGAAAGGTGGATCCTGTGTCACAGAACCCCAGAACGTCACACCGAGAGCCAGCCCTGGGGTTGTGGTGGGCTCACTGAGGTGAGGCTGCCACGTGGGATCTTCCTGGGGGCTGCTGAGGTCCAGACGGGAGGAGGTGGGTACGACCGTGACCAGCAAATGGACATATTTGTCTTGTCCGGAACTCAGGAACAGGCCCCCGTGAAACCCACTGAGGAAGAAAGTCCCTCCTCTGTCACGTTTTGCCCTATGGAGAGCAGATGCTTCCTCATGGTCCCAAATTCTCTGTGACTGAGTCCCAGGCCTGGCCAGGTAGGCACGCCACGTGGGAGCCGGTGGATACGGCCAGGCCAGGCTCCGAGCCTTGGACTGGGGAGTTCTTGGGGGACCCAGCAAGTGCATTTATTTACAGCCCAACTCTAAGCGTCTGGGACAAGAATCTGACCGCTTGCTATTAAAACTCTACAGATAAAATATCTCACGGGACTCTGAAAGGCTGGAAGCCTGGGCTGGGGGTGACGGGGTTCTTTTGACATCTCCACTGTGTACAGAGAGTGTGGGGGTTTAAATCAGCTTGAGGCCAGAGAGCTGGGTTCTGTTCTTCACTCAGTGACGTCCCACCATGAAACCTGGGCAGTCACACCCTTATCCCCTCTCAGCCTTAATGTTCACATTGTAAAAGGAAAGATTTTAGCTATTAATAGATAAGTCCTAGGATCCTTGATGCGAATTGACTCATTTGAAAAGACCCTGATGCTGGGAAAGATTGAAGGCAGGAGGAGAAGGGGACGACAGAGGATGAGGTGGCTGGATGGCATCACTGACTCAGTGGACATGAGTTTGAGTAAACTCTGGGAGTTAGTGATGGACAGGGAGGCCTGGCGTGCTGCAGTCCATAGGGTCACAAAGAGTCAGACGCGACTTAGCGGCTGAACTGAACTGGACTGAACTCAAGGATCCCTTAGAACGTCTGCATAGTTCATGTATGTTAAGTTCATGCACCACCACCAGGGGGAGCTAAATCCACGATCAGCTATGTTTTGGATCCAAGTGGCTGGAATCAGAGTCAAGATGGGTATTTTGTGTTTTGCACTCTGAGATGTATCAAGCAAAAGAGCCCCAGGGTTTGTGAGTCCTGGCTGGGGGTATTTTGTGGATCAACTTATAATGCAAAACAAAACTAAATATTTTCCTTATGAAATATAATGAGCCATAAATGAAGTTACACTGGTGGAAATTTCAGCTCTAAGAATTCCTTCCTTTCCCCCCAAAACCTCATCATTTTCTCCCATAATCTCTGTTATATAAGATACACTGACACCCTGAAATGTATTGTGCTGGGAAAGAAATAATCATCTAGAGTTCATATTTTTAAAAGGAAGTTCAGATCTGTTTGGTTTTTTTTAATACTAAGAAATCTTTTTAAGAGTTTTCCTTTATTGTTTATATTTAGAATATGATGTAATCCGAGTAGAGAAACTGGACCTTGAAGGACTGTTGAAGGTGGGATAAAACAATGAATAACCTGCCTAACATCAAAATGTCTGGAGGGTTGTCAGTATCATAAGATTCAGTATTGCTGTTTAACAGTAACGTTCATGATGTGAAGATAATTGTTTTTGCCTTTAATATTTATGCAGAAAGGGTCTTAAATGATGATGCTCTATTATTCTATTCATTTCTGTTTGCAATTCACTCTTTTCCTTTATTGGAGTACGTTGAGACTAGCATGAAGTATGAAAGTAAAGACTAGAGCCTGCTTTCTGTTCCAAAGTGGATATAATAGTATCATGAAGGTGAAGGTGAAGTCGCTCAGTCGTGTCTGACTCTTTGCGACTCCGTGGACTGTAACCTACCAGGTTTCTCTGTCCATGGGATTCTCCAGGCAAGAATACTGGAGTGGATTGCCGTTTCCTTCTCCAGGGGATCTTCCTGACCCAGGGCTTGAACCCGGGTCTCCCGCATCGAAGGTAGACGCTTTAACCTCTGAGCCACCAGGGACATATAATAGTATCATGAACACAGATAATGCTTACATGCTTTTCCCCTTCTCCAGAAAGAAAGCAGAATGCATGGGAGCAAAGCAGGACCCCACCAANCTTGAACCCTGGTCTCCCGCATCGAAGGTAGACGCTTTAACCTCTGAGCCACCAGGGACATATAATAGTATCATGAACACAGATAATGCTTACATGCTTTTCCCCTTCTCCAGAAAGAAAGCAGAATGCATGGGAGCAAAGCAGGACCCCACCAAGGCCAGGCCAAGGGTGGTGAGAGTAGACTGCTTGGCCTCCTGAAGTTATGGGTGGGGTGGGTAGTGGCAGCTGGTACGACCAGTTGGGTCCACACACCAGGTAGGTCTAACATCAGTCAGGCGCATAGTCAGTTCACTTTCAGACAGCTGTCACATGGTGGGGGGAGCTCTCAATCCTGGTGCTGGACCTCCCCAGACTCCCAACCCTGGTGACTGAACTGGCCCCCCAGTAGCTAGGTGCCCATAGGAACTTTCTTTCTGGTGTCTTCTCAGAAGTGGGTGAGGTAGCATCTGTTCCGTCTCCCTTTCCTCCCCATCAATTACATCTTTCCATGTACTTTCCCTGTGTTACCCCCAGTCACTTTCACAGCACTAAAAGTTTAACATCATTTCCATGTAGTCACAATAAGTACCACTTATTGAATACCTACTATGTGCTAAGCATTGGATGTACATAATCCAGTGCAGTCCTCAAACAGAGCTGTGGGATGGATGGGTAGAGCCCACCCAGTCTTGATTATCAAGGCGGAAATAGAGACTCAGATGAAGCATACAAGTAATGAGCAGTGGAGTCCGGTGCTGTGCCCAGGCAGCCTTACTCAGTGGCCAGTGTGCTTAAATCACTTTATTCTGCTCCTTAGATGAGCAAATGCAAGATCGGATGTGGAGACAGGCTTAGAGCAATAAGCAGAATGCCCAGGAGGACTTAATTATTAAGTGTCAGGGCCAGTGCTCAAATCAGCTGTGTTTGCTGGTTACCTTGTCTACCTTGGTACCTGAAGAACGTAGGAAAATGTTCTCTCTTATAAGATGGAGTTAAGTATGCGAATGTGTCTTTTCACTCAGCAGAACAAGAGCTGCAGCAGGTAGGTCCCACAGTGACAGGCCGTGGCCTTGAAAGAATTTTCCTCAGGTCACATGGAGCTCCCCTGAGCAGTAAGGAAAGTCCTCATGCCCCAGAGCATGCCACTGTCCTTACTGCTGTGAGTGTTGCGCTTAGTTGCTCAGTTGTGTCCGACCCTTTGAGACCCCATGGACTGTAGCCCACCAGGCTCCTCTGTCCATGGGGTTTCCCAGACAAGAACACTGGAGTGGGTTGCCCTTTCCTTCTCCAAAGGATCTTCCCAACCCAGGGATCAAACCTGGGTCTCCTGCATTGCAGGCGGATTCTTTACTATCTGAGGCACCAGGGAAGCCCCATCCGTCCTGCTCTGTTACTATATGCTTGTGATAGCTCAGATTCCTTTTTAATACATCTTTAGAATGTTTACCTCTGAGTCATTTCTAACGACAGGGCTTCTCCAGCGGCTCAGTGGTAAAGAATCCGCCAGCAATGCAGGAGCCTCAGGAGGTACCTGGGTTCATTCCCTGCGTGGGGAATATCCTCTGGAGGAGGAAATGGTAACCCACTCTAGTATTCTTGCCTGGAAAATCCCCTGGGCGGAAGAGCCTGGTGGGCTGCAGTCCATAGGGTCGCAAAGAGCTGAACATGACTGAGCGACTAAGCAACAACAGCAGCGTTTCTGCTGAACCAAGTCTGCAACCTTGGAATTTGTGCTGGTTGGTGGTTTAGTTGCTAAGTTGTGTCCAACTCTTGTGGTGCCATGGACTGTAGCCTGCCAGGCTCCTCTGTCCTTGGGATTTTCCAGGCATTTGTACCAACAGAATGGATAAAATCAGAGGATGGCTTGAGTCTGTACCAGTTTCTCATTTCATTGATGGGATTCCCCAAAGGTGATCCATCCTGCAAGGAGGACCCCCATCCTTGTCTTGTGAAGGAGTCAAAGCTTGTAGTCATCCTTAAATAGCAGTTACATATCAAACACTGGAAAAGCTCAAAAGTTTTCACTGCTCATCATATTAGCATAGACCAGGTTAGAGACTGTGACTTGGGCTCACAAACCACCCTAAAACTCCAGCGGCTTGAGACAGTAATAGATGTTCATTTCTCTCATGATTCATACCCACTGGAGGCTGACAGGAGGCCCTGCTCCACAAAGTCCCTCTGGGGTTCAGGGTATTAAAGGCATCACTGTCTTGTAACTGAACATGATTTACATAGCTGTTCAAGTCAAAGAGCTCGTCTTTAATTCTTCCTTTTCCTCTTGCTTCTCATTTAATTCATTAGCAAGTCACATGAACCCCGCCTTCAAAATTTATCTACAGTCTGATCATTTCTCACCTCCTACCTTGCCACTACCTGTTACGCACCCTCCTTATATCTTCCTGGATTTTCCAGAAGGAATGCCACAGGAGATTTGCCTTCACCTGGTGAGGATAGCAGCGCACTTTCGTCATTTTGCCTGAGTACTGTGTCGGTTCTCCAGCTGTGAGTCATGCTTACATCATAAAAATATTGACCCCTTTACCTTCTTACATGCTAGTCCACACTGATGACCTCATGCTGCTGAGCAAGGGAAGCAGATACCTTAGGTGCCTTGGTGTAAGATATGTATACGTGAAAGAGCTGGTGTTGAACTCAAAAACTGAGAGGCCTGCCATTTCCATGTGTTATCCAGAATCCATTCCCTTATTGTAACTTGCTACTCAAAAAGGCCTTCCCTGTGGCACAGATGGTAAAGAATCTGCCTGCAGTGAAGGAGACCTGGGTTCTATCCCTGTGTTGGGAAGATCCCCTGGAGAAGGGAATGGCAACCCATTCCAGTTGATTCTTGCCTGGAGAATTCCATGGACAGAGGAGCCTGGTGGGCTACAGTCCATGGGGTCACAAAGAATCGGAAGTGACTGAATTGACGCATGCTAAGAAAGAAACACAGCTCTTTGTGGATCTTTTTAGTTTTCAAGGTAACATATAACACATTTGAGTTTGCTTCTCTGATTCATTTACCAAGTACCCATAAAGCTGCCAGATTTAAGTGGGGCCCAGCAGCTGGTCCAGAATGCAGGGTAAACAGATGAATCACTCGCTCCTTACGATCCAGCAGATTGGTACTGAGAGTGTCTGTGGCCTGTATGGCCATGGTCTATCTTGATCGTTGCATCATCAGGAAAATTACAGCTCATATCTCTGAGGTTTTTAGAATAAAGGCATGGATGCTTTTGCAGATAACTGTTCTGCTACTGAGAAACAGCTCTTGAATTCCTGTGGGGCAAAGGCTGATGTTTTGCATAGATGGTCTTGAACAAGATTTGGAGATTAATGTGGAATTTGGGGAAAGAGGTATTTGGATTGACTTTTCAGAATAATCCAAAGAATCAGGATATTTGTGTCCCATGTGACTGTTCACCAAAGAGCACACAGTATCGAGGACATCTTCAGTAATTAGATGGATGAGGGGGTCTGTTCTATTGACGTTAGTTATCTCCTATCCCCAGCTGGGTTCATAAACCAAGTGCCCAGGTGGCAAGGATGGAAGTTGTACATGGACTCAACCACATGAGTCTCCTTTTTTCAAGATTAATCTGGCCACTTTCACAGAAGGGCCAATGCTGAGCCCCCAGGAAGGTACTCACAGGGGGGGTCCGGTCATTAACAAAGTGCTCGGTTGGTTACACAGGTTTCTAGGTGGCGCCAGTGGTAAAGAATCTGCCTGCCAATGCAAGAGAAGCAAGGAATGCAGGTTCAATCCCTGAATCGGGAATATCCCCTGGAGAAGGAAGTGACAACCCACTCCCGTATTCTTGCCTGGGAAATCCCATGGACAGAGGAGGCTGGTGGGCTATAATCCACAGGGTCGCATAAGAGTCAGACGTGACTTGACGACTGGTCAGTTACGCTGACCCTCTCCACTGTGGAGGAAGCAGCGCCGTGTCTTCCCTGGGTGAGGGTCCTACTCTGGGTCTGGTTCTGCTTTCCTGGCACACCATGCTCCTTCAGCAACATCGTGTATAAATTGACCAAATGCCTTATTTTTCCATCATGGTAGCCCACACAAGATTGCTTCAGATGATTTTTTTTTTCTGAAATAAATAAATTCACTTATTAAATAAATAGACATAAATACATAAGATAATGAGTACAAAATTTCCCACTCTTAGCATATACTCCACTATCTAGAAATAGTTGTTTTCAGGGAATGAGGGAATGGCTTTTTGGAGGCACTTACTCCCTCATCTCATCAGCTAACAGACAACACTTTGGAAGGTTGGAGCGCAGTCTGACAGGATGTAATACATGCTCCCAGTCACTGAGTGGAGTGTGGTCCTCTTTCTTCTGTAGCTACAACTGAAGGATGGACGTGGGAGAACCCTCTCTTGAAATCACACCTAATCACTAATGTGAAAAAATGGTTGCTTTTTGCTTCACAGCTTTGGCTGCTACTAGGCTAGAAATGCTGATGGTCAAAACAGCAATACATTCACGTAAAGAACAAGAACGATTCCACCAAACTAGAAATTAAAAGTGTTCCCAGTCTATCTGGGGCTCCTAATGCCACTGGACAAACAGGCAAAAAAAAAAAGAAAAAGAAAACACTACCCAAATGAGCATTACTATATTGACTCAGGTGATTAATCCTATTTACCAGAGAAAAATAGACTTGCTGGTTCACAAGAGAATTACAGAGAAGTATTTCTAGGACTCAGACCATCCATGCACGTGAGTTGAGTTTTTTTGTTTCTCTCTCTATATATTTTTAATTGGGCTGCACCACATGGTTTTCAAGGATCTTAGTTCTTCCACCAGGGATCAAACCCGTGGCCCCTGCAGTGAAAGTACAGAGTCCTAACCACTGGACAACCAGGGATTTCCTCTGGCAAATGCCTTCTAATACTGGCACATTCAATGGCAAAACCTAATTAAGAAAACTAAAATATCTTCTACCTATAAGATCAAGAAGTGTTCACACCTGGCAGGAATTAGAGAAGGTTTGGATCACATCAGTAGCTATAGAATCTTGACCAGTTCAGGTACTCAGTTCAGTTCAGTTCAGTCGCTCAGTTGTGTCCGACTCTTTGCGACCCCATGAATCGCAGCACGCCAGGCCTCCCTGTCCATCACCAACTCCTGGAGTTCACTCAGACTCGTGTCCATCGAGTCAGTGATGCCATCCAGCCATCTTACCCTCTATCGTCCCCTTCTCCTCCTGCCCCCAATCCCTCCCAGCATCAGAGTCTTTTCCAATGAGTCAACACTTCGCATGAGGTGGCCAAAGTATTGGAGTTTCAGCTTTAGCATCATTCCTTCCAAAGAATACCCAGGGCTGATCTCCTTCAGAATGGACTGGTTGGATCTCCTTGCAGTCCAAGGGACTCTCAAGAGTCGTCTCCAACACCACAGTTCAAAAGCATCAATTCTTCGGTGCTCAGCTTTCTTCACAGTCCAACTCTCACATCCATACCTGACCACTGGAAAAACCATATCCTTGACTAGACGGACCTTTGTTGGCAAAGGTCTCTGCTTTTGAATATGCTGTCTAGGCTGATCATAACTTTTCTTCCAAGGAGTAAGTGTCTTTTAATTTCAGGGCTGCAGTCACCATCTGCAGTGATTTTGGAGCCCAAAAAAAGAAAGTCTGGCACTGTTTCCACTGTTTCCCCATCTATTTCCCATGGAGTGATGGGACCGGATGCCATGATCTTCGTTTTCTGAATGTTGAGCTTTAAGCCCACTTTTTCACTCTCCTCTTTCACTTCCATCAAGAGGCTTTTGAGTTCCTCTTCACTTTCTGCCATAAGGGTGATGTCATCTGCATATCTGAGGTTATTGATATTTCTCCCGGCAATCTTGATTCCAGCTTGTGCTTCTTCCAGCCCAGCATTTCTCATTATGTACTCTGCATAGAAGTTAAATAAGCTGAGGACAAAAGGAAGATGAAACAGGTAGTAGAATGAGACAATCACAAACACAGCTCCTGCGGGTGACCAGTTTCAGAATCCAGGACTGCAGTAGCTCCCTGTATTTTCTCCCTCACCCAGTGATATATGCATTTGTATGTAAACCAGTATTTCGTCTTTCCCTTTCACCTAGTATTTTAAGTAGGGCAAGTCGGTACTCATTGACTTTGTAATTCTAGGATACAAAGATGAACTGGGATTAACTGGAAGGAACAGGCCTCATCCAGAGGTCTGCAGTGACTGTTGGGATTTGGCAGGAATGGGGTGGCAAGAGTGGAAGGCAAAGAACAGACACATTTTCACCCGTGGGAGGACTAGGTGTAGTATGTTGTGCTGCCACTGTTGTTTGGATGTTTAAATGGGAGAAGAAGGGTATGTGTGGGGAAGAGCCTAGAGGTCAGACTGAGGAGCATGTACGGGGTCGGTAGTCATGGTGCATGGGCTCAGCTGCCCCTCGCCTTGTGGGATCTTAGGTCCCCAACCAGGTATCAAACCCAAGTCCCGGCACTGGAAAACACATTCTTAAGTACTGGATGACTAGGGAACTCCTATTCTTTCCACTGCTGGATTTTCACATGTGATGACCACTAGATGGAACCCGTGAAAGGGGGAATCAGGTTGGCGACTAACTCTCCTGAGTGTCCAGCTGGCACAGGAAGAGTGGAGCCAGGAAGTGTCCTGAGGCCCACATGGGACCCTTCTTCAAGCACATTTTGAGTTGCTGGAGTTATCACTGTGCAACGTCAAAAATCCAAGCATCTGTCAATGCTCCTGGTCTTGCATACACACACCAAAAAACAAACCATGGCCATTGCTCAGGTCAGAGATAATAAACTTAACGGAAGCTTTAAGAAGGATTTGGGGGCATGGCAGCAAGGGGTCAGAAAATCTCCATGGTAAGAATGTTTAGTAGCAGGAGGCCAATGAACAGCGTTGTCATAAATGATGGTAGCAATTGGAAAAGTCCTGGTGGGAAATCTTTGGTTAATGGAAGCTGAACTGTAGCAGCTTTGAGCTTGAGGGAGGGCAAAATCGTCTTGTGAAGATACTAGGCTGGAGGGGTCTTGTCTGTCCTTAACCTCCTGGCCTCAGATAAGGGACCAGACAGCAGAAGGACATCCTGGGGACGGTATTCCAGAGAACAGCTCTTTGCCCTGTGCCTACAGGCTCAGGGAGCAGACTGAATCTTTCAGGCCACTCTGCTGCATGGTGTGATGTCAAGCATGCAAAGGACTTGGAGAGAAACTTGTGGACAGGACCCTGGGCCCAGGAGTGTGTAAATTTTAGGTGTGCTGGTTGGCACTCTCCAAGGACTGCTTGTCGGTTTCGATGTGGTTCACTACTGAGCAGCCCACAGTGAGCTAAGGCGTCTGCTGAACAACCCCGGGGGAGAGGTGACTTACCTGTTGCTGTTTAGTCATTAAGTCCTGTGCACCTCTTTTGTGACCCTATGGACTGTAACTCTCCAGGCTTTTCCATCCATGGGATTTCCCAGGCAAGAATATTGGAGTGGTTGCCATTTCCTACTCCAGGGGACCTTCCCGACCCAGGGATCGAACCCACGTCTCCTGTGTGGCAGGCAGATTCTTGACTGCTGAGCCACTGGGAAGCCAGAGGTGACTTAAGCCAGGGTTTAACATGAAGGCACCTGAGCAGCAGTTAGCAATGCTCCTGCAGCCCTGGGTGAAGAGGGGTCAACCACACATTGTCAGCCTCTGCTATGTGGCTAATCGGAAATTAGCCCTACCAGGCTACCTGCATAAACTATGTTATGTTGTATGGGCACTATTTATAACTAGCTGGCATTTTGCATCTCAAATGAGATCAGGACTCAGTTTACCCCCTTAATCGAGTATTCCTCAGTCCTTTAGATACTTGGGTGCTTGCCTCTGTCCCCACAGAGGAAATTTCAGGAATTGGAACTATGGCTTGCACCTCTCCGTGCATCCACGGTGTTTCCTCCCAGGGCTCACGGGCAGCAGGAGTTGGACAGCAATGTTGAGTGAGTGAGTGAATGACTTTCCCTTAACCCGCGTGTGATGTCACCGCCCTCTGACTTCTTCCACCCACAGTTGTGCATGTCGGACGAACTGTGGGAGCAGATCGTCCAGAGCTCCTGTGACCACATCTCCCCCGACATGCGAGCCTTGGCCCAGGACATGGGCTGGAGACGGATGTACTTCACCAACAAGCTGCAGCTCCAGCGGCACCTCCGCAAGAGGAAGCAGCGGCAGCTGCTTGTGGGAAGCCAGCGAAGCAGTCAGCTCTAGACGCACGCGTTCCCGCCGCTGGGGAGTAGGAGGCACGGTGTGTTTTCCTTCTGTGTCAGACCTCTTCCGCTGCCTTCCCTTAGGCGCTAAGGCCTTGCTGATTCAAGGGGTCGTAGAGTACTTGCACACACACGCAGCACCACGCCTGCCTCTGCCGGGCCTTTTGCCTGAACCACAGTCTCGGCTACAGGTCAGGGAGGGTCAGGTCATGACCGTGGCACCACTGGGGGGGTGGGGGGCTGCAGGACAGGAGGCCCCCATGTCCTGCCACCACATTAGAAAAGAGGCTTCTGCTGTATGGAAACAATAAATGATTATTGGCAGGTTTTCATTCCAGGTGTATTTTATCTAGGCGTTGGAAAGGGGAAAGTGGGCTTCTGGAGTTTTTCCTGGTGGTGTGTCATCTGAGTCCACCCATGAGTAGGTGGCTGAGTGTGCCCACAGGGAGCCGTGAGGGGACAGGGGCCATGGGGTCGGGGGGAGTGCTCCCGTGAGGGCAGCTGCCTCCCCGACTCTGCTCCCCAAAGTTGGTATTCAGGGCTCCCACCCTGTGGACCAGGGATGCCAGGCGTGTGTCCCCCACGTGGACAGCCTCTGACCTGGCCCCCTGGGACGTGGCTGGAGAGAAGCCTAGACATTCTGCTCATAGACTGGGTGCAGAGTTTAACTTCCCAGGACTTTATGTTGTCAAATAAACCTGTAGACATTTCTTAGAGAGATGCTGCTCCCTACAAGGAATCTGGAGTATCATCACTTTCATAACAGGGATTTTTTTTTTTTTTTTTGGGGGGAAGGTATTTGATCTTTATTTTTATTAAAATATTTTATACAGATTTTTAAAGGTTACTTTCCACTTACAGTTATTGCCAAATATTGGCTGTATTCCCCATGTTGTACGATACATCCTTGAGCTTATCTTTCCCAGCAGTTAGTACTGTCCACTCTCCCACAGCTATGTTGCCCCTCCCCTTCCTGCCTCCCACTGGTGACCACTAGTTTCTTCTCTAGACCTGTGAGTCTGCTTCTTCTTTTGGTAATATTCACCAGTTTGTTGTGTTTTTTAGATTCCATGTGTGAGTATAACAGGGAGTTTTAGGAACACAGGCTGGGATTTCCCCGGCGGTCCAGTGGTTAAGAATCCATCCTGCAGTGCAGGGGACATGAGTTTGATTCTAGCAAAAACAGTACAGTTTGCAGGGAGGAAAATTCTACCTCCTGAGATTGTTTTCTTCCTGAGAGCTCATCCCAAGTAAGTACCCATACAGCGAATAGTCTCATGACTCCTTTCAGGATACAGAACAAAGTAGCTCTCAGCCTCCCATCACTTTATCAACCTTATCCGTGCTTCTTGCCCACAATCTCCACTTTGCTACTTAGAAAAAATACAGCCCCCTCCCCAGGCCAAAGGACCTTCCTGTGATGCCCTGGGACATCCTAAATGGGAGCCAGAGGTGGACTCTGGCTTTTCTCGACACCTCACCCCTCAGGAACAGCTCCATAGCCATGGCTTAGCGACAAATTCTTGTTTCCTGTTTTACTAAACCTGGATTCCTACCAGATCGGATTTTAACCCTCATCCACGCACCCTTAACACTCAGTCTTGGGTTTCCAGGGATGTCTGTGAAATCAAACGCAGTCTGCTTCCTGGCAGATGAAGCGTCTGTCAACGTGGCGTCTGGATTTAGTCCAAGCACAGAGCAAAGATTTCATCGGCGAGAGACCCAGGCCTCCGGGCCAGCCCAGGAACGAGGCAGGGTGGCTGGCGGGCTGGCAGAGCGCTCGTGCCTCTGTGTGGCTCGTGCTGCTTTGCTTCACTTGGAAGTTCCAGACTTCACTCCCGGCCAGGTTTTCAGTGACAGGTTAATACCACGTGTGTACAGCATCTGTGTGCATGTACCCTGTGGCAAGTCAACATAACTGTGTAAATATCAAATTACAGCCCATTTGTGACCTTGATGCAAAGTGTCAACAGCTTAAAAGTTTCATGTGTAATGTTTTATCAACTGAGTTCTGAAAGCTTATGGGCATGCATAATAAGCTAGATTCAACCTGCATTAATAAGAACACAAATATGGCTGTTCAGAAACTTGCTATCTATATCAAAGGTTATAAGATAAAAATAGATGCTAAAAATGAAATAATTAAAAATGAATTATTGTATGTTGGTTATTATTAATAAACAACATAGGTTATTAGCTGATTTTAATAATTACTCGCCCTCATAATTTCACTGCCTTATTACCTAATTGAAATTATTTTTACCAAAATAGGGACAGTATCATCAACCTAAAATCCTGTAAGACACCAGCAACCTCAGTGGTCGATCATTCTGCCTCTCTCTCCCGCCTCCATGGGGAGGCGATGGTGGTTTTGCCTCTCCGCCTCTGCTGACAGTTTTTATGTGGACGGATAAATCTGCTTCGTTCATGACACATCGTTGCAGAGTGAAATGTCACAGCAGTTTATACTTTTGTCTTTTTTCGTCTTTTCACCCAAAAGTGCTTCTGCCTGGCTATCACTCACCATTGTAACTGGAAAAGTAAAATGCTGATATTCTCCAATGACTCATATGTTTAGTGTTATAAAAATAATTTATTAACAGTCACATATGTGAATATTTAATTTATAAACTAAAGAAATATGTATATTTTACTCTATGTGAACTTCTAGTACTGCTTTTTATTCTTGAAGAGGTTAGTATATTACATGCATTAAACTTTGATTATATGGAATCTGCAATTAAAAAAAAATAATTTTACTATTTTTGGCTTTGCTGGATCTTTGCGTGGGCTTTTCTCCAGGTGAGCAGGTACTACTGTCTAGGTGCAGTGCATGGGCTTCTCACTGTGGAGCTTGTGGGGTGTTCAGGGGCTTCTGTTGTTGGGGAGCACAGGCTCTAGGCGCGCAGGATCAGGAGTTTGGTTTGCGGGCCCTAGAGTGGGCAGGCTCCAGCAGTTGTGGTGGACGGGCTTAGCTGCTCCGTAGCATGTGGAACCTTCCTGGACCAGGGATGGAACCCATGTCCCCTGCACTGGCAGATGCATTCTTATCCACTGTGCCACCAGGGAAGTCGCTGTTCCAAGCCTTTGATGAGCTAGATCATTGCCCACCTTCCCACAAGCGTACTATCATACGTGCGTGTGTGCGTGCTCAGTCTCAGTGTCTGACTCTGTGCCACCCCACGGACTGTAGCCCACCATGCTCCTCTGTCCATGGGATTTCCCAGGCAAAAATACTGGAGTGGCTTGCCATTTTCCCCTCCTCCAAGGGATCTTCCCAACCCAGGGATTAAACCCATGTCTCCTGTGTCTCCTGCATTGGCAGGTAGATTCTTTACCACTGTGCCACCTGGGAAGCAAGCATACTACTATATATTTATTTAAATAATAATAAGCATATTCTTCTTCAAGGCCCTCACATGCTCTAAGAGCAAACCAGGTAAAGGACTGAGTTACGGAGTGCAACATGTCTCACTGGCACCTTCCCAAATTCAGTCCTCTCTTTCTTCTGCTACTTTCCTCCACCAAAGACCAGGCCTTCCCAAGAACTCGCACCTCTTCCCACTTTACCTGGCAGGGGAGAGCTCCCCAGGGCCAGCCTGAGACCCTCAGGCCAATCCTGCTTTGACTGCTGGAGGTCCACACGGTTCCTCTATGGCATCTTTAATGCACTGCCAGTGATCTGCTCGCTGCCCTGACTCAGTTTCCCTTTCCCGATGCCAAATGCTGCTGCTTCCATCTTTGCAATTCAACATCAGCCTTTTCTCCCCCACCACTGTTCACCCAACATGTTGGCTTCATAACCCTGCATTCAGTGTTATGTTTAAGTCACACTCCATTTATTGTTATATTTAAGCATGGATCATTAACTTTAAGGGAGATTAGAAATCTTGTTTCCTTGGTTCACAGCTGTACCATCTAATTGCAAAGATGCTGAAAAAGATGAATCAAAAATCTACTGAAAAAAAGTATAGATTTGAAACAAAATATGACTTAAAAACTACCTATTCCTTGGCTTTACAATGTTAAAATTTTACCTTTGTGTTACCTCATAAGTTGTGGCATCATGTTAAGAGAAATCATTCAGAGGCTAAAGAAAAAGGAATTGAATATTTTAAATGCAGATGTGATGAATTCACTAAATGCCAAAAATTTTTCATTATAGCTTTTCAACCCAGGAAGGCAAAGCCCCTGGAGTGCCCTGCAGGTAGGCAACTTGTGCAGTGTGTGCCATCACAGAAAGTTCCTCTGGCAGAAAGGCATGTGAGCCTGTGAGCTGCCACTGCGGACTGCTGGCTGGCCAGAGAGTCAGTAGAAGACATCACAGCGGCGCCACTTTATATCATCGAGGAGCTTGTGAACTCAAAGATGAAGCTGCAAACAGGAAGGCTGAGTTCATACCTTCTCTGCAGAATGGTACTTTTGTCTCACACACGGGCAAATCAACGGATGTGTCCAGACTCGCCATTTTGCTTGTCTTCATCCAGTGTTACACCAACTAGACAAAGATCTTTTATGTGAATGCTTAGAAGCAAACACAAGGGGTGCTGAGACGTTCCAAATACTGAATAACTTCATTCAGTCTCATGGTTGGTCCTGGAGTCACTGTGTTGAGCTTTGCACTGACGATGCAGGGCAATGGTGGCTGCTGTTAGCGCCTTGGCACAAGGTGGAGCAGGGCCACTCAAAGGTACCAGGAGTCACTGTATTTTTCACTGGCATGCTTGTAGTCAAATAACATTGTAGGCAGACGCTTTACCTTCGGAGCCACCAGGGAAACCCCAAATAAGGGCCAGGTTGACTTAAGGACATCCTTGATGAAACAGTAAAAATGATCACTTTTATGAAATCTTTACTCTTGATTTCACATCTTTTTGAATATCCTGTGTGACAAAATTGTTACCGAATCAAACTTGAGTGTGATAGAGCAGCAAAGCCAATCTACTGACACCTGGTTGTGAAGGAAAATACAGTATTTATTTGCAAGGTGCAAGAAAGGAATACAGGCAGCTCATGCTTAAAAGACCCAAATTCTTCTAGCTTTCCAGGGAGGTTTTTTTAAAAAGTGTGAGGTAACAGATTGAATGCAGAAACAAACATGAGAACCCTATCTGTTCTCAAACATGAGAACCCCCAACTGTCTTTTATGAATCCAAATATTAAAGAAATTTGCAAAAATGTAAAACAATGTCACTACTCTTACTAAAATTTTTTTGGGGAAATATGGTTACTTTTCAAAAAAATGTTTTATATGAATGTGAGTTATTATTTTAGAATGAAGTAATAACAAATATTTTTTAATTTTCTTAGGTTTTTTTCCTAATATGGTAAATATCAACAAGAGATAGCCTATAAAAACAGAAGATCTTTGGGACTTTATTGGGGACCTGAGACCCAAGAGTTTGAGAACTCTTAAGTCTAGGATTTGTAGTCTGTGTCTTTCATTTGACAAGTAGACATACCTCGGGATGGTTCTTCACTTGTTTTCTGGAGCCTCTATGTATTTTACACTATTAATTACAATTTCATTTAAGCAGGTCACAAGTCTAATTTCCCTTAGCTTCCTTATCAAATTGTCACTTTTAGCAACAGTAGCTTCCTTTGCATGCAGGCAAGCACTTTGCATGAGCTGGCCTTGTTCTATTAGGAGCCCAGTTTACATCTGTTGAGTGGAAAGGAACTATGGAGGCACACAGTGGAATAAAAATACTATGTACTAGGAATGCTCCGTAGATAGTAATTGACCAGAATTTCATCCTGAAAGAAGGAAATAATCAAAGCAAGGGAGTCAGGATGAGCACTTGAAATCGATTGGAGGTTGAGAGAAGTATTTATCACCACATTACACATTATGGCTAAAAATCAGACACAACCTAAGTGGCCAACAATCAGGAATTTGTTTTTATTTTTTTTTTAAAGCTTTATTTATTTTTGGTTATTCTTCATTGGCTGGACTCCATTGCTTTGTTTGGATTTCCCCTAGCTGTGGTGAGCACAGGCTTACTCCCTGGTTGCAGTGCACGGGCGTCTCACAGTAGTGGCTTCTCCTGTGCAGAGTACAGCCTCTAGCACGGGCTTCAGGAGCTGTGGCTCGTGGGCTCCACAGTGCAAGCTCAGTAGGTGTGGCACACGGGTTTAGCTGCTCCAGGGCATGTGGGATCCTCCTGGATCAGGGATCGAATCTGTGTCTCCTGCATTGACAGGTGGATTCTTTACCACTGAGCTGCCAGGGAAGTTTGTTTTTAAAACATTATAATTTATACAATCATTAAAAGTGATATTGCAGATAGGTATTTGTCACATGGAATTTATTTGGACATAAATTGACCATTTTTTCTCCCTCCTTGTTGCCCCACCTCCTTGCCCTTTAAAAAAGAGTTGACATAGAACACCATTATCAAAAGTATGTTTAATCCCTCAGTTGTGCTGGAGTGAAAAAGCTGGTTGAGACCACTGGACTGAGGATGCATATCAACTGATACAGAGAGATGTCACTGACACAGTGTTCATGCAAAGAACACATTATAATTTGCTTTATAATAACATTTAATTGGAGAAGGCAATGACAGCTCCTGCCTGGAGGATCCCATGGACGAAGGAGCCTGGTGGGCTGCAGTCCATGGGGTCGCTGAGAGTTGGGCACGACTGAGTGACTTCACTTTCACTTTTCACTTTCATGCATTGGAGAAGGAAATGGCAACCCACTGCAGTGTTCTTGCCTGGAAAATCCCAGGGACGGGGCAGCCTGGTGGGCTGCCATCTATGGGGTCGCACGGAGTCAGACACAACTGAAGCAACTTAGCAGCAGCAGCAGCAACATTTAATTATAAATTATAATTTAAAGTATAAAAGTGATTTTTGTGAAACACCCGAAGAGTAAGAAGATATAAAAGATATTGCAATGTCTATATCAGAGTATTGGAATTACATTAAAATTTTTTTCTTCTTGTTGCTTATTTTTATTCTATTTTCAGTATACTAATACATACTTACGTGCTTATCAAATTCAGTATATCAGTGAACATTTAACATAATACTTTTGTAACAGGAAAACAAAATTATTTTTAATTTGTTAAAATACAATAATAACTCACAAGTTTCTCTTTATCAAAGTGTTACACTGGTAGTGACTTAACAAAAGGAAAAAAACGTGCTAATAAACTCACTGTTGCTTTTTCAAATTGGCTGGAATGCTTTATTTTTTGGTTGTGCTGAAGGGCATGCAGGATCTTAGTTTCCTGACCAGGGATCAAACCCACAGCCCCTGAAGTGGAAGCATGGGGTCTTAACCACTGGACCAGCAGGGAAGTCCCTGGAATGTGTTACTCTTAAATATGCCGAAAGCTGGTCTCCAATTTTAGTGACCATATTGGAACTGGAATGCAAAGGTAGGAAGTCAAGAGATACCTGGAGTAACAGGAAAGATTGGTCTTCCCTGGTGGCTCAGCTGCTAAAGAATCCACTTGCAATGTGGGAGACCTGAGTTCGATTCCTGGGTTGGGAAGATCCCCTGGAGAAGGGAATGGCTACCCACTCCAGTATTCTGGCCTGGAGAATTCCGTGGGTTCACAAAGAGTAAGACACGACTGAGCAACTTTCACTTTTTTCACTTGGCCTTTTAGTACAAAATGAAGCAGGACAAAGGCTAACAGAGTTTTGCCAAGAGAACCCACTGGCCATAGCAAACGCCCTCTTCCAACAAAACAAGAGATGACTCTACATATGGATATTACCAGATGGCCAATACCATAATCAAATTGATTATATTCTTTGTAGCTGAAGATGGAGAAGCTCTATACAGTCAGCAAAAATAAGACTGGGAGCTGACTGGCTCAGATCATGAACTCCTTATTGCAAAATTCAGACTTAAATTGGAGAAAGTAGGGAAAACCACTAGACCATTCAAGTATGACCAAAATCAAATCCCTTACAATTATACAGTGGAAGTGACAAATAGATTCAAGGGATTAGATCTGATAGAGTGCCTGAAGAACTATGGACAGAGGTTTGTGACACTGTACAGGAAGCAGTGATCAAGACCATCATCAAGAAAAAGAAATGCAAAAAGGCAAAATAGTTGTCTGAAGAGACCTTAAAAATAGCTGAGAAAAGAAGAGAAAGAAAGAAAGTGAAGTCGCTCAGTCGTGTCTGACTCTTTGTGACCCTGTGGACTGGAACCTACCAGGCTCCTCAGTCCATGAAATTTTCCAGGTGCGAGTACTGGAGTGGGTTGCCATTTCCTTCTCCAGGGGATCTTCCCGACCCAGGGATTGAGCCCAGTTCTCCCGCATTGTAGGCAGACGCTTTACCGTCTGAGCCACCAGGGAAGCCCAGAGAAGCTAGAGGCAAAGGAGAAAATGAAAGCTATACTCTCCTGAATGCAGAATTCCAAAAATTAGCAAGGAGAGATAAGAAAGCCTTCCTCAGTGATCAATGCAAAGAAATAGAGGAAAACAATAGAATGGGAAAGACTAGAGATCTCTTCAAGAAAATTCGAAATACTGAGGGAACATTTCATGCAAAAATGGCACAATAAAGGACAGAAATGGTATGGACCTAACAGAAGCAGAAGATATTAAGAAGAGGTGGCAAGAATACACAGAAGAACTATACAAAAAGGATTTGAATGACCCAGATAACCACAATGGTGTGATCTCTCACCTAGAGCCAGACATCCTAGAGTGCAAAGTCAAGTGGGCCTTAGGAAGCATCACTACAAACAAAGCTAGTGGAGCTGATGGAATTCCAACTGAGTTGTAAATCCTAAAAGATGATGCTGTGAAAATGCTGCACTCAATATGCCAGAAAATCTGGAAAATTCAGCAGTGTATACAGCACTGGAAAAGGTCAGTTTTCATTCCCATCCCAAAGAAAGGCAATGCCAAAGAATGTTCAAATGATTGCACAATCACATTCATTTCACATGTTAACAAAGTAATGCTCAAAATTCTCCAGCTAGGCTTCAGTAGTATGTGAACCAAGAACTTCCAAATGTTCAAGCTGGATTTAGAAACAGCAAAGGAACCAGAGATCAAATTGTCAATATTCGTTGGATCACAGAAGAAAAACAAGAGAATTCCAGGAAAACATCAATTTATTCTTCATTGACTACGTTAAAGCCTTTGACTATGTGGGTCACAACACACTGTGGAAGATTCTTAAAGAGATGGAAACACTTTACCTGCCTCCTGAGAAGCCTGTATGCAGGTCAAGAGGCAACAGTTAGAACTGAACATAAAACAGTGGACTGGCTCCAAATTGGAAAGGAGTACGTCAAGGCTGTATATTGTCACCCTGCTTATTTAACTTATATGCAGAGTACATCATGAGAAACGCTGGGCTGGATGAAGCAGAAGCTGGAATCAAGATTGCCAGGAGAAATATCAATAACCTCAGAAATGCAGATGATACCACCCTAATGGCAGAAAGTGAAGAGGAACTAAAGAGCCTCTTGATGAAAGTGAAAGAGCGTGAAAAAGCTGGCTTAAAATTCAACATTCAGAAAACTAAGACCATGGCATCTGGTCCCATCACTTCATGGCAAATAGATGGAGAAACAATGGAAACAGTGACAGACTTTATTTTCTTGGGCTCCATAATCAGTGTAGATGGTGACTACAGCCATGAAATTAAAAGACTCTTGATTCTTGGAAGAAAAGCTATGACAAACCTATGCAACATATTAAAAAGCAGAGACATTACATTGCTCACAAAGGTCCGTGTAGTCAGAGATACGGTTTTTCTAGTAGTCATGTATGGATGTGAGAGCTGGACCATAAAGAAGGCTGAGCACTGAAAAAATTGATGCTTTGAATTGTGGTGTTGGAGAAAACTCTTTTGAGAGTCCCTTGGACTGCGAGGAGATCCAACCAGTCAATCCTAAAGGAAATCAATCCTGAATATTCATTGGAAGGACTGATACTGAAGCTGAAGCTCCAGTACTTTGGCCACCTGATGCAAAGAGCTGACTCATTTGAAAAGACCCTGATGCTGGAAAAGATTGAAGGTAGGAGGAGAAGGTGATGACAGAGGACGAGATGATTGGATGATATCACCAACTCAATGGATGTGAATTTGAGCAAGCTCTGGGAGATGGTGAAGGACAGGAAAGCTTGGAGTGCTGCAGTCCATGGGGTCACAGCAAGTCAGACACAACTAAGCGACTGTCAACAACAACAAGAATCAACTGATAAGCTTATCTACAATGAAGATTTATTGGCCCAATTCACCAAGATTCCAATCCACTAGGTTTTTATGTAGCTCCAGGAGCCTGCATTTAAAACAATTTTGGGGAGTTCCCTGGCAGTTCAGTTGTTAAGACTCCATGCTTCCAATGCAGGGAGTGTGGGTTTGACCCCTGGTTGGAAAACTAAAGATCCTACATGCCTTGTGGCCTAAAAATAAATAAATAAAACATGAAAAAAAAATCTGGACACAAGTTTTGAATTGGAAAAACATCCTGTATATAAGGGAAAATGTCAGTCCCACCCCAGAACCCAAACTTTCCTCCCTAGAGCTGAATGCTGTTAATGTTTTTTTGTGTTTTCTTCCAGAAATGTTCTCTCTCTATATATACATATATATGTATATATGTGTGTGTATATATATATATATGCATAACCACAAGACATGAATCACCTCTTTTGTAGTTAGTAAAAATGTAATTGGGAGTACATTACACACCTTGATTTTTTTTCTCTTAGCAATATATCTTGAATACTGTTTTCTAATTTTATAGATGGATCTCTTTTTTGTAATATCTGCATAAATACCATACTTTATTAAGCAGTTCCCACTAATGGACATTTAAATTATATCCAGTCTTTTATATAGCAAACAATAAATCAAACAACCCTTATTCATTTGTCTTTGTTCATGTACAACAAATTTTAGAAATGTAGTTGCTCAGTTAAAAGGTTTTTAACCTTTTAAATTTTGTAGCTAAACCTGGCCCTTGTAACAATTAACGTTAGGTCATTTTCTCCAGGTGGTAACCATGGTAACCATGCGTGCATGCATGCTCAGTCACTCAGTCATGTCTGACTCTTTGCAACTCCATGTAGCCCCCACTAGGTTTCTCTGTCCATGGGATTTTTCAGGCAAGAATACTGAAGTGAGTCGCCATTTCCTACCCCAGGGGACTTTTCCCCCCCCAGAGATTGAAGCCACGTCTCCTGTGTCTCCTGCACTGGCAAGTGGATTCTTTACCACTGTGCCACCTGGGTAGCAGGTTTGGTAACCACACCTAGAGAAAAACTCTTTTCCAGGAAAAGAACGGAACTGATAATCATCACTTAGGAATTTTCCTCTTAAAACCAAGAAAATAAAGATTTTGTACAGAAACTCACTGACCAACTTTAAAGTGGACAAAATTTATTTAGTTATATGTAAATAAAATTATTTGGATACATGAGGGAAAACCTATAAAGCATATAACATTACAATCAACTCTTCATAATATCTTCAAAGAACTGTAAATAATATTTTAAACAGGATATATTAATGTACTTGCTGTAATTCTTCACAAGCATTCTCTTTTTTTCTGTTGGCAACATGAATATTGCAAGTGAGATTTACTTTTTTTTTGTAAAATGAGGACTTGATCTGGAAGAAATTATCACTTCCATAAATACAGTAAATCAACAAACAACTGGATGGACGGAACATGAGAAGGTCTAACTTGGATATTTAACCAAAGCTGGACCATTGGATAAAAAGTTTGTATTTTGTGATGCACAACTAACAGTGCAAACATTGACACTGGCTATATAGCACCATTCCAAATATGTAACTGCCCGGAGAAGACTCTTGAGAGTCCCCTGGACTGCAAGGAGATCAAACCAGTCAATCCTAAAGCAAATCAATCCTGAACATTTATTGGAAGGGCTGATGCTGAAGCTGAAGCTCCAATACTTTGGCCACCTGATGTGAAGAGCCAATTCGTTGGAAAAGACCCTGATGCTGGGAAAGACTGAGGGCAGGAGGAGAAGGAATGACAGAGCATGAGATGGATGGATGGCATCAGTGACACAATGGACATGAATTTGAGCAAACTCAGGGAGACAGTGAAAGACAGGGAAACCTGGTGTGCTGCAGCCCATGGGGTCACAAGGAGTCAGACACGACTGAGCGACTAAACAACAACTTGTTAATTTGATCATGTCAGTAAATGAAAGGAAGGAAGGAATGTCATCAGTTTTAAAACCCACAGTATGATTTTCAATCTAATCATCCTAAATTAATGGTAAATATATACTGAGAGGGAAAAAACACTGTGCCAGCATTGAAGATTACCTTTATCAAAAACAGAGAGCAGGATCCTTTCATACCAACCAAAGCTGTCACAATAACAAACAGGTCGTGTTGGACCAAATGGAGTATGACATGCAATTTATTATCGATCATAGTTTACAGGCAATTCTCGAATCAGTGGAGGTAATAGTGTGAGTATATTAGCCATGCTTTTGTTCCTCCTTTCCACTAGCTGCCTTTTATTATTATTGTTATTTTGGTGGTCCCTTTCATTACACAACCCCTCCCACTAGACATCAGAGCAGGAAATAATGGAGATGAAACAAAAAGGAAATGTGTGCATGTAATCACTTGTTAACAGCTCTGAAGGGTTTGGTGGAGTAAAAGACTGAAACAGCTGGCTAAAATTAGACTGGGGTAACATTCTGTGACTCCAGTTACTAGTACCATTCCTGTCTAATCATCAAGGATAATTGAGAATGGTCTGTACTCACTTTAGATAAATTTGACCCGAGACACTGGCGATGATATTAAAATATTTGTGTGTGTATGATAAGCAAATCGTGAGTGAAAATTTAAATAGTTCTAAAATATGTGTAAACAAGTAAGGCAGCCAGAAATTTCAAAATAATTCTCGGAAGAACATTTTGCAGTCTGAAAAATGTTTGGCTTAGAAAAATAGAGATCTCCGATAAAGGAAGAGCATTATTCAATGTCGTGAATCCTGGTTATCGTCTGTATGAAATCAATCAAGAGAACTATTTTAAAAACTGTGCTGAGCTCAGGCAAATGAATTGTCCAGAGCACACCAAGAGGCACTGGAGAAGGGCTGTTTGTCACCACTACTCCAATGTCAAGTGCACAGACGTTTGGACCAAGGGCCTTTTGTTTATTATCCTGACAACATGATAGTCTTATATTTAGGATTAGTAACATGCTTTACAAATGATTTAAACAACCAGCTTTACATGTCAATCAGCAATTAGTTTTCTACTTTATTTACTGGGTAAGAGAAACCCAGAAAAAAATTTCTATAGGCCCCAGAGCATGCTGATAAACTAAGAGGCCAATAAAATGAATAAAAGTGCTTGAATTTTAGCCCTTGACTCAATGGTTATATGCACAAATATGACTTTCACTAAGGAGATTATTTATATTATTTATTAAGATTTGTCTCAGATTCAGTTTATAACTATATAATACTGCATTAGGAGTAATGGCAAATGCTATTTTTAGAGAAAGATCTAGAAATTGTATGCTTTAGCTGTAGAATTCTTTAATAAAAGTATAAATTGTGTTTCCTTAATTGTACTAAATGCATTGCCTTTGAAATTAGGGTCTGCCTTTGTTTTACACTGGTAGAGTGATTGCTCCCTGTAATACTTTCTCAAGTCTAGCATTTTCTTGTGCTTAAAATTCATTTACAGGTTTCCTCCACCACCTGAAAGCAGAGAGCATTCTGTGAAACCTTAATCGAAATGGCATAAAGCAAAGAAGCCATGACCTCCGGACACATCTTGCTAATGGATGCACAAATAAACTGAGATCAAGCACAGATGCTCATAGATACCATCCAAAGTCCTGGCGACTTGATGCCGAGATGCCTGTGTGGTTCCTGGGAGGGAGCTTGGCGCTGCCTCTGCAAAGGTTCGCAGCAAAACAAACGCTGAACAAGGTTCCCCTTTTTTTTGTAAAAGCAAAAATCCTCCTCTAGTTTTTTCCTGTGAGCAAAAACTAATGCAGGTCTTTCGTAAAAGCAAAGTAGTGAAAAACGCTTTCAAAAAGCAGGGGAAACCTTTAACTGTTAAGTTTTTCAGAAGCACTTAGACACCTTATTTTCACCTTACAAAGAAGTAACTAGGTTGAGAAGCTTTCATTCTCTGTTTTAAAAGCTGTATCTAAAACCCTAGTCCAAGTATGGATGATGAGAGAGTTTTTAGAAGGGCATTTCTACCAGTGGTTCAATAGGTTGTCTTTGCAGGACACTGGCATCTCTAAGGTGCACGTGGTCCACAGCGCCTCTCCCCACACGGACAGGCAGCACTGCTTTCACATGAAGCCATGGCAACGGCATTTAAAACAACGGTGCCAGTTACGGGACAACACGCTTTCCCACGATATGTCACAGGCTCCTCACAGTAGCCATGTGAGGTATGCATGAGGACGACAAGGGAACCTTACACGGAACATCACAGGACACTACACATTTGCGCCATCCATGTATTTTTTTCTGGATTGTTCTATAATTTGAATACACGGTTGAATGAGTAAAAAGAGGATTCCTACCATGTAGAGTAAACCGCTTATATAGAAGGAAAAGTCATATTTTTGGGTGATGTCGTAGATCCACCCTACAAAACAGAAAAGAGTATATTCAGCATAATGAAGTTGAGATAAACAAAGTCAAGAACACAAAGCAAACATTTATTGCTACTATAAGTCATTTTCTAAGAATGTATTCAGTTCAGTTCAGTTCAGTCGCTCAGTCGTGTCCAGCTCTTTGCGACCCCATGAATCGCAGCACGCCGGGCCTCCCTGTCCATCACCATCTCCCGGAGTTCACTCAGACTCACGTCCCTTGAGTCAGTGATGCCATCCAGCCATCTCATCCTCGGTTGTCCCCTTCTCCTCCTGCCCCCAATCCCTCCCAGCATCAGAATCTTTTCCAATGAGTCAACTCTTCGCATTAGGTGGCCAAAGTACTGGAGTTTCAGCTTTAGCATCATTCCTTCCAAAGAAATCCCAGGGCTGATCTCCTTCCGAATGGATTGGTTGGATCTCCCTGCAGTCCAAGGGACTCTCAAGAGTCTTCTCCAACACCACAGTTCAAAAGCATCAATTCTCCGGCGCTCAGCCTTCTATTATATGTTGTTTAATGCCCCAGACATTTCATGTAGCCATTTTTTAAGTCTGAGCACTGTTGGAACCTGAGTTCTCAGTGCCTGGGAATGACTACATTTACCTTTAAAGCCACTGGGGTGCTTTTAAAGGCACTGAAACAGTAGCTGGCAGACCTATGGGAAAAATGTGGCTCATAGCCCTTGCGGCTAAGTTTTAAGCTGGCACAAAGCCAACAGTGAAAAGTGACTCTAGCGATTTTCTTTTTTACACAAATCTTTTCTAAAACCTCAAAACATTTCTGAAGAAGTTTCTAGTGTATATCCAAAGAGGCTGAGCAGAAGATACTTGAACTTTGATTCATTCTGAAGTATATGAGGGTAAACATCTGTTCGAGAAGGAATCAAAATTTCTAGGTTTTCTGAAATTCACATTTACAGCTATAAACCTTAATATATATTTAAACTTATGAAAGTTTAAATTGCCAAAGACATAGCCTTAAATGGTAAGTTATCAGTTCTTTTTAAAAATACTTTACTCTTAATGTTATAGTCTGATGGGTTTCCCTAGTGGCTCAGGGGTATAGAATACACCTGCCAATGCAGCAGAAGTGGGTTTGATCCCTGGGTTGGGAAGACTCACTGGAGAAGGAAATGGCAACCCACTCTAGTATTCTTGCCTGGGAAATCCCAGGGACAGAGGAGCCTGGTGGGCTATAGTACTTGGGGTCACAAAAAGAGTTGGACAAGACTTAGCAACTAAACAACAACATTAGTCTGATACTTTCATATAATGATCTTACTAAGGACTTTGTAAAATTCTACCATATTTCATGAATTCTAAGATACCGTGAATTTACATGGCGCATCATTATTTTATGTATCAATAAAAAAGGAATACTTATCAATTAAAATATGACTTGATGTTTTCTTAGGACTATGTAAAAGGCATTCTGACTTCAGAGATGTTAAAATGTGAAAAAGAAAAGTTTCAGAAACTATGAAACATGATGTTTCATTCCCTTCAGTGATTAAGGATCGGTCTCATGTCATGGTCTCCGCATTGCCAGTTATGCAAACTGAGAGGATTTGAGCTAGACGCAGAATTTTATTTACTGTAAAAATGTAAACATTAACTTTTTCCATTTCAGCAAGTGCATTAATTAGCAGAGGCATAAGAAAAATATAAATGATTTAATGACCAAACAGTATTCCATGGCCACTTTAAAAAAGTATCTAATGATACTGCAAATGAATGCAAAAATGTAACTTAAACCCTCTCCCACCAACAAACAGCTACACAAAATCAACTGCTAAATGTGTAAGCTAGTTCCTCTGACTTCCTGGGTGTTATCTGTATCTCTTGCTTATTGTAGCCAGTGCTTAATGTTCCTGAATGAGTCAAGGCCATCATAAAGAAAAACAAACACTTAATAGCATCAAAATTATATACTTATCAAAAATCCCTCAAAAGCTATGAATTCTGGACATACTTTAAAAGTAAACCAAGCTTTTGAGTCTGTTATTTGATACATAAAAGAAGAGAATATCAGAATCTTTAAATGTGGCTTAGTAAATGTTCTATCATCTTTTTTTTACTCTCAGTTTGAGACAAGAGGGGCAGATAAGATTACACATATAATCCAGAAACAGTGATTCAGCTTCAGCACTGAATCAGAAAGTTCACTGACATATGAACTAAAACACATCCAGCTTTGCTCGTGCCTCCATCTGTTAGCTGTGGACCACTATGAATTATGATGAAATGAAGAATTCACTGGCAGATAACGCTGAGTGATATGTTTTCACAAGCAGAGTACAAGACGGCACTATCTTAAGTTATAATTTGTAAAAAATCAATACATATAAATGAGGTTCTCGTAACAGTCCACTCATTCCAGATGAACGCTGATCTTGTCGGTTTAACGGTTCATTCCTCACTTTTCTATGATCAAGTCATTGGGAGTTAGAAAGTGATGCCTCTAAGCAACCAACAGCTCAAACAGGTTGATTTCCCACCACTGCTTAACATGAACTCGGAGACAGGACAAAATCCTCATTACACAATTAATATGTACTTAGTTCAGACTATTTAATTACTTACTTTTTTGTTAGAAGTGGTTGAGTACAAGCTCCAGGGCTCTGTGATATGGCCCCTATCCACCTCTCTTGCTGCCCCGAACTCAAACACAGGCACAAGCCATTCTGAATTTTTTGGAGTTTCAAGCACATTTGTCTGGGCACCCTGACTGTACATGTACTATTACTCCTTCTGGGGGGACAGCAATAAACCCATCACCCTTAGAGAACATCCTACCATCTCCTTTCACCACTCCATCATCCCTGTTGCCTGCAGACTATAGAAAACAGCACTAAGTATTGTTATAGCCTTACACTGAATTAGTTATATTTTAAAGTCTTTCACCTTTCCTCTAAAAGTATAAACTTCTGTAAAAACACCTTCACATGTCCTAATCTTTAAAATTAACTCAATTTTTCAAAAAGTGCAACCAACTTTACCAAACAATTTGAAGTGCAAATTGTTAGGAGTGGCCCTAATTTTTACATTAAATTAATTCCATGCTTGTCTCCAATCTACCTTTAGAAATGATTCCAGATCCTGCCGTCTCTGCTAGTTTGAACTCAACCCAGTACTGAGTCTGATGCAAAGCAGGTCGGGAGACAGCACTTTTATTATGTGCTTCAGTCCAGCACAGGGCTTCCCTGGTGGCTCAGAGGTTAAAGCTTCTGCCTGGAATGCGGGAGACCCGGGTTCGATCCCTGGGTTGGGAAGATCCCCTGGAGAAGGAAACCGCAACCCACTCCAGTACTCTTGCCTGGAGAATCCCATGGAGGGAGGAGCCTGGCAGGCTACAGTCCATGGGGTTGCAGAGTCGGACACGACTGAGCGACTTCACTCACTCACTCAGTCCAGCACATGGGGACAAAACTCTTTAGAAATGACACGTTTCAGAGGAGACACCCACCTCATTCATCCATCACCCATCTCTCCCATCCATCACCCACCTCTCCCTATAGGTCTGATCTCAGTCCCTTGGTTTGGAGCTCGGAATTCTTGGCAGTCCTGATCCAACCATCAACTGAAATCAACAGCTTCAAAGTAAAAACCTGGTTCCTTATTAATTTGCATTCCTTTTTCATTTGAGTCTATCAAATGAGGAGTGATGGCTGTTTTTCTTACTTCATAAATAAGTGTTCCCAGCTCTTGGTAAAAAAAATTACAAATTATTGTTAGCCTGTTACATTTTGTGTGAATACTGGAGATAATTGTGGATGCTTGGTCAATCAAACCTGGTGGCTGAGTTTTACTATACTTTACCCTGGAAACATCTAAAAAAGGATCTACCATTACTACATCTTTTAAAACAGACAAACTGAATGCCCAGAACATTATACAATGAATTACATCAAGAAGTTCATGTTGCTAAATGACACGGTTGAAGTGACTGTTCAATATCTTTGATTGCATATTCTTCTGCTAAATGGATATGTGTGATTATCTAACATGCTACTAAATTGTACCAGATTTTTTTTAATGCCAGTAGAAATCGCTTTGAAAAATGGAAAACACATTCATTTTTAAACCCATTAAAAAAGAAAAAGCTAATGTGAACAGTAATTTTCCTTATAGCACTTCAAGCTAAGTAATCATTTCTAGCCCACCTGGAATTTCTAGCAAGAATTTAATGTGGTTATTTAGTCACTCATATTGCCAGCCACTGCTGTAACGCATAAAGGCTGGTCTTATGTCTCATTGCAATAGTGGCTCCTTGGCCTGGAAAATCAATGAATTAAACACAATGCAGTTAGCCAATCATGCTGCTCAGCATTTCTCAGCACATAGGTTCAGTGGAAGAAAAAATAAACAAAAAGAAGGAAAGGCCCCTTTAGGTTGCTGGCCTGGAGATGTACATCAGAACGTTGATTTTAGCATTTCCATGGCAGCCTCTTGAGGATTCCCTGGTGGCTCGGATGGTAAAGAATCTGCCTGCAATGTGGGAGACCCAGGTTTGATCCCTAGGTTGGGAAGATCCACTAGAGAAGGGAATGGCTACCCACTCTAGCACTCTTGCCTGGAGAATCCCATGGACAGAGGAGACTGGGGGGCTACACTGTGGCAGCATTTCACACACATCCGCCATTAACACAGTGCTTTCTACCATCCATCGTGGATCAAATTCAGCTACGGACTCCACTTCTAGGGAAGAACCTTGAAGCAGAGATCAGACCTGAGGACTGAGAGGTGGGTATATTATCTTCTAGTTGTAATTCCTTTCTTTTCCACTCAAGAAAGTGCACTAGAATTCAAATGTGTGAAAAGGAAATGACCATAGGGATGGGATAAGAAAACCATGCTGTCAGACCTTGGTGCTTTAATTAACACTGACCATGAATCAGCTGCTTTGTGACAGCACTATTGCAATCTAATGAAAAAGTAAAAGTGAAAGTCACTCACTTTCTTTTCACTACTCTTTGTGACCCCATGGACTACAGAGTCCATGGAATTCTTCAAGCCAGAATACTAGAGTGGGAAGCCTTTCCCTTTTCCAGGGGATCTTCCCAACCCAGGGATCAAACCCACATCTCCCTCATTGCAGGAGGATTCTTTACCAGCTGAGCCACAAAGGAAGTCCAAGAATACTGAAGTGGATAGCCTAGCCCTTCAAGGGATCTTTGCGACCCAGGAATCGAACTGGGGTCTCCTGCATTGCAGGTGGATTCTTTACCAACTGAGCTATCAGGGAAGCCCGTTGCAATCAATGGATCAGTATAAAATAATTCCAGACTGCCCATTAGAAGCAGAAAGTACCCCCTGATCATGCAAAGAAACATCAATGGCAGATTCTATTTCCACATACAGTATACCTGAAGGACTTCCAACAAGAGGTGGATGAGCCACTGATTAAGTCCCCATCCCCTTAATGGATATTTAACTTCTTTGGAAGTTACCACTGGTTGATTAATCCAATTCCCATTCCAAATCTTTTCTCCTTTCCTTCCTCTAGTCCCAAGGCTGGAACGGAAAGTTCTCCAATTTCAGTTTCCCTTGAAGCTTAGACTCACTGTGAGACATAGTTCTGGCCAATTAGATATAAGTGGAAGACTGCTGGGACTCTTTCATGCCTTCCTCTTTCTTGTGATAAATAAGTTTGTAGTGACTGGAGCCACTGGATCCATTATGCGACTGTGAGCAATCAGCATGAGTAAAAGGCCAAGAGGACTTGAGACATTTTCTCAATATCATCTAGTTTCTGAACTCGATTTCTGGTTAATGTGATGCAATTAAATCTCTATTTAAGCTACTATTGTTGGGGTGTGATTTTACAACCAAATACATCCCTAACTGATAGAAAATTCTGTACAATGAGAGCACTGAACAGTTCTGACTTTTCAGCTGCCAACAGCCTACTGCATTGCTATAGATATTCACTGTCACCTAAAAATGCTGGCTTGCACTTCTGGAGCAGCCTGACTCAGAAGGGGCCCCATACCTAGCCTCTGGGTTTCCTAAAGCAATTCTTGCGTTTTAAACCTTTAGTCAGCCAGCTGCCAGCGTTGTCAGCTGAACCGTTATTGCTCAGTTGCTAAGTTGTGTCCAACTCTTCTACGACCCCCTGGACTGTAGTCTGCCAGGCCCCTCTGTTCTTCAGTATCTCCGGGAGTTTGCTCAAACACTTGTCCACTGATTCGGTGATGCCACTCAACCACCTCATTCTCTGTTGCCCCCTTCTCCTCCTGCCCTCAATCCTTCCGAGCATCACTTGAATAAAAAATATATATATATAATTTCTGGAGCTTCAAATCTTGTTGGGTGGGACATAAAGATGGGAGTGTTAGTTAGCACAAGCCTTCTGCCATGGGGCCCTAGGATAGGAGATGACTGTGGGTCTGTAGGGAGACTGGGAAGAAAGAGGTGGGAGGATTTCGGCCTGAATCCACGAGTTTCCCCAGCTACTGGGAACAAGTATTTCTGCACAGGATATGGGAATAAAGGGCCAGGAGCAGCCAGAAAGAAGAGGGTGGGACATCTGAATAGGTGAGGCTCCTCTGGTGAAAACCCTGCCCAGAACTTCTGGTAGCTCTGATAACTGCTGCCAACCCTGGCCTGGATGCCCCAACAGCCACCTCCTGAGACCATCTTGGTGTTAACATTTGACCCCCGCCTCTGTCATGCCTTTCAGGCTCCTGCCTTCAGTCTCAGGACTGTGGGGAGACTCTGTGACTTTGCCCAGCACCTGGTTTCTTGGGGACTGGGTCAACCTGCCACAAAGCTTAAGTTTCGGCCTGAATCCATGAGTTTCCCCAGCTACTGGGAACAAGTATTTCTGCACAGGATATGGGAATAAAGGGCCAGGAGCAGCCAGAAAGGAGAGGGTGGGACATCTGAATAGGTGAGGCTCCTCTGGTGAAAACCCTGCCCAGAACTTCTGGTAGCTCTGACAACTGCTGCCAACCCTGGCCTGGATGCCCCAACAGCCACCCCCTGAGACCACCTTGCTGTTAACATTTGACCCCCACCTCTGTCATGCCTTGCAGGCTCCTGCCTTCAATCTCAGGACTGTGGGGAGACTCTGTGACTTTGCCCAGCACCTGGTTTCTTGGGGACTGGGTCAACCTGCCACAAAGCTTAAAACCCGCCCAGAATGACAGCTTCAGAGGTACCTGCCCAGGCACGGGACTCCTCCTGGGTGCCTATGGCTTCTGGGATGCCCTATGCAAGTAGCAAATTCTCCATTGACCTGAGGTGAACATATGTGAGAGATCTCACCCTAGATGTTGGCAACTGGAGGCCTCTGGGCCTTGGGTAAGCAGAATGTCCCAACTCTCCCCAAATGCCCACATGCTAATCTCTGGAACCTGTTAAGTTACCTTAGGCGGCAAAACGGACTCTGCAGATGGAATTAAGTTTAGGATCTTGAGATGGGTTTTTTCCTGGATTATCCAGTGGACCCAAGGTCACAGGCATCTTTATAAAAGTGAGAGGAGGCAGCAGAGTCAGAACCACAGAGAAACGAGTAAGATGCTCTGCTGTTGGCTTAGATGATGGAGGAAGGGGTCAGGGGACAAAAAAGCAGGTGGTCCCCAGAAGCTGCAAAAGGTAAGCAAACAGATTGCTCCAGAGAGCTTCCAGAAAGAATGCGGTTCCACCAACACCTTGGTTTTGGCCCACTGTGATCCAGTCCTTGGAAGGAAAGTTGTGACCAACCTAGACAGCATATTAAAAAGCAGAGACATTACTTTGTCAACAAAGGTCCATCTAGTCAAGGCTATGGTTTTCCAGTGGTCATGTATGGATGTGAGAGTTGGACTATAAAGAAAGCTGAGTGCCAAAGAATTGATGCTTTTGAACTGTGGTGTTGGAGAAGACTCTTGAGAGTCCCTTGGACTGAAAGGAGATCCAACCAGTCCATCTTAAAGGAGATCAGTCCTGGATGTTCATTGGAAGGACAGATGTTGAAGCTGAAACTTCAATACTTTGGCCACTTGATGTGAAGAGCTGACTCATTTGAAAAGACCTTGATGCTGGGAAAGATTGAGGGCAGTAGGAGAAGGGGCTGACAGAGGATGAGATGGTTGAATGGCATCACCAACTCAATGGACATGGGTTTGGGTGGACTCCAGGAGTTGGTGATGGACAGGGAGGACTGGAGTCATGGAGTTGCAGAGTCAAACACGACTGAGCGACTGAACTGAACTGAACTGATCCAGTTTAGCCTTCTGACCTCCAGAACTGTAAGATTATACATTTGTACTATTTTAAGCCACTAAGTTTGTGGTGATTTATTACAGTACCAATAGAAAACTCCTGGGCTTCTCAGGTGGCACTAGTGGTAAAGAACCTGCCTACCAATGTGGGAGATGTAAAAGATGCGGGTTTGATCCCTGGGTCAGGAAGATCCCCTGGAGGAGGGCATGGCAACCTGCTCCAATGTCCTTGCCTGGAGAATCCCATCCCATGGACGGGAGCCTAGTGGTCTACAGTCCATGGGACTGCAAAGAGTCGGACATGACTGAAGCGACTTAGCACACACGCAGAAACTTCTACAGGGCTAGCTCCAGCCCACAGATCTGTTGAATCTACAGATGTGTTTTGAAAATCTGGAAAAGTCACCTGAGCGTGCAGAGTCCTAGCTTCTCATGGGTTGTTGGGGGTGGGGAGGGGGCTAACAACAGAAGAGCTAGTCATGATTTTCTGTTATTTCTTGGTGAAATCAGCTTGAATTGGCAGACACTGCCTCCTTCTAATGGGGCACAGGCTCTGCACTATGGCACTGTCTGTTTTACCAGACTGGTTGTTTATCTCACAGGTTAAGGACCAAAAGTTCATCCACATTCTATGTAAAAGATTGACCTTTAACTTGCTAAAATTTATACACAAGAAACTGGGGGCAGGGAGAAAGGAGTGTGTGCACACATGGACACTTACTTCATATTCATCCTGGACTTTTAATATAAATGAAAACCCGATCTTTCTGCATGCACTCTGAGCTCTTAATGCCTTGAAGCGTTTACCTGCAAAAGGCGGTCCCAGCAACGCGGATATGCCGTTAGCACAGATGATGATACCGTAGGCATTGGCCAGGTGCTCAATCCCTACCAAGTCTTCCGTCACCACGGGCATCAGGGAGAAATAACCGCTGGAAAAGCCTATCAGGGCGCAGATGACTGCCAGGCCGGCGTAGGTGTGCATCAAGGGCAGAATAAAAATACTGAGGACCAGGGTGAAGTTGGCCATCAGGAAGACATTCCACACGCTGATGCAGGGCAGGTCGGCCACAACGCCCAGGACCACTTTCCCGAAGATGTGAACTATGGCTATGATCGAAGTCAGGGGGAACACGTCGTTTTGCTCTGATAAATTGTACAAGTTGACTATTTCTGGGAGGTGAATGAAAGGGATGACGAAGCTGCTGTAGGCAAACAGAGCCCAGAAAATAAAGGCGACAAACATCCGATTAGTAAAGAGCGAGGCTGTCCCAAAATAGCCCGAGTACCAGTCCCGGAAGCCCTTCCTGACCCTCATGGTCAGCTGGCTCACCGTCTTCAGAAGCCGGAAGGCGCACATGTCCTTTCTGTGCGCGGCTTTCTCCTGGCACGCCTGGGCGGGCGCGTCCCCGAGGGAGCTGTCCTCGGTGCCGGGGCCTCCCCGCTTCTCCTCGGCGTCCCCCAGTTGTCCACTGGACCTGACCGATTCGGTGGAGTGAGCCGGCAGGACGTGGTGCGGTGCCTTCCCTTGCGGACCATCGCCGTCCATCCCAGGCGAGAGGGGCCTCATGAGCGCCCCGCACACACACAGGTTCAGGGACACGGCGCCCTGGATGAACATGGCGTTCCGCCAGCCGTACTCCGCACACAGGTACTTGAGCAGCACCGTCATGAGGAACGTGCCGAACCCGGTCCCGGTGGTGCTGAGACCCTGGGCGAGCGCGCGCCTCTTCTGGAAGTACCTGCCCACCATGACCACGGCCGGCAGGTAGGCCATCCCGCTGCCGAAGCCTGCGCCCCGAGAGGGGAGAAAAGGCAGACAGCACAAGGTGAACAGCCACAGCCCCGACTGGCAGCCTTCAAGATCATCTGCATCTCATTACCCTGTTTAGTTGCTAAGTTGCGTCCCACTCTTGCAACCCCATGGACTAGATATAGCCTGCCAGGCTCCTCTGTCCATGGGATGTTCCAGGCCAAATACTGGAGTGGGTTGCCATTTCCTTCTCCAAATAACAACAATGCTGCTGCTGCTGCTAAGTCGCTTCAGTCGTGTCCGACTCTCTGCGACCCCATAGACGGCAGCCCGCTAGGCTCCCCTGTCCCTGGGATTCTCCAGGCAAGAACACTGGAGTGGGTTGCCATTTCCTTCTCCAATAATAACAACAATAGCCAGTACTTACTGACCACTCACCGGGATCCATGTGCTTTACAGACATTACCACAGGTAATCTCCTCTATAAAAGGTAACATCTTACACAATAGATGCCATTATGCCCATTTTGTACTTGGAGAAGCTGACACTCAGAAAGAATCTGAACCCAGCTGTGTTTTTGTCATCCAAAATTTGGGCTTTTCCTGCTGTGGCCTACACCTCTCTTCTTTTGTATAACTTTTAAACAAAGATATAATCATGATTGTTTTTTTTTAAAAAAAAGGAGCTTGGGAGATAAGTACGAAGACCATCACCCACAGAAGTCTGTTTCTAGCCCATCATTTCTCCCAACAGGCTTTTCAGCATAGGTTACACCAATATAATACTAAATTATATTAGATAAATTATATATACTAAATAAACAACTAAAGTAAGTCTGCATTCTCACATGAGAATATAAGCTCCACCAGGGCAGGACTGTGTGTATTTTAGCCCCTGGTATGCTGGGCATTGCCCAGAATACATAGCGTGTGCTTAATGATTTGTTGAAAGAAGAGTCCTAGCTTCTCATGGGTTGTTGGGGGTGGGGAGGGGGCTAACAACAGAAGAGCTAGTCATGATTTTCTGTTATTTCTTGGTGAAATCAGCTTGAATTGGCAGACACTGCCTCCTTCTAATGGGGCACAGGCTCTGCACTATGGCACTGTCTGTTTTACCAGACTGGTTGTTTATCTCACAGGTTAAGGACCAAAAGTTCATCCACATTCTATGTAAAAGATTGACCTTTAACTTGCTAAAATTTATACACAAGAAACTGGGGGCAGGGAGAAAGGAGTGTGTGCACACATGGACACTTACTTCATATTCATCCTGGACTTTTAATATAAATGAAAACCCGATCTTTCTGCATGCACTCTGAGCTCTTAATGCCTTGAAGCGTTTACCTGCAAAAGGCGGTCCCAGCAACGCGGATATGCCGTTAGCACAGATGATGATACCGTAGGCATTGGCCAGGTGCTCAATCCCTACCAAGTCTTCCGTCACCACGGGCATCAGGGAGAAATAACCGCTGGAAAAGCCTATCAGGGCGCAGATGACTGCCAGGCCGGCGTAGGTGTGCATCAAGGGCAGAATAAAAATACTGAGGACCAGGGTGAAGTTGGCCATCAGGAAGACATTCCACACGCTGATGCAGGGCAGGTCGGCCACAACGCCCAGGACCACTTTCCCGAAGATGTGAACTATGGCTATGATCGAAGTCAGGGGGAACACGTCGTTTTGCTCTGATAAATTGTACAAGTTGACTATTTCTGGGAGGTGAATGAAAGGGATGACGAAGCTGCTGTAGGCAAACAGAGCCCAGAAAATAAAGGCGACAAACATCCGATTAGTAAAGAGCGAGGCTGTCCCAAAATAGCCCGAGTACCAGTCCCGGAAGCCCTTCCTGACCCTCATGGTCAGCTGGCTCACCGTCTTCAGAAGCCGGAAGGCGCACATGTCCTTTCTGTGCGCGGCTTTCTCCTGGCACGCCTGGGCGGGCGCGTCCCCGAGGGAGCTGTCCTCGGTGCCGGGGCCTCCCCGCTTCTCCTCGGCGTCCCCCAGTTGTCCACTGGACCTGACCGATTCGGTGGAGTGAGCCGGCAGGACGTGGTGCGGTGCCTTCCCTTGCGGACCATCGCCGTCCATCCCAGGCGAGAGGGGCCTCATGAGCGCCCCGCACACACACAGGTTCAGGGACACGGCGCCCTGGATGAACATGGCGTTCCGCCAGCCGTACTCCGCACACAGGTACTTGAGCAGCACCGTCATGAGGAACGTGCCGAACCCGGTCCCGGTGGTGCTGAGACCCTGGGCGAGCGCGCGCCTCTTCTGAAAGTACCTGCCCACCATGACCACGGCCGGCAGGTAGGCCATCCCGCTGCCGAAGCCTGCGCCCCGAGAGGGGAGAAAAGGCAGACAGCACAAGGTGAACAGCCACAGCCCCGACTGGCAGCCTTCAAGATCATCTGCATCTCATTACCCTGTTTAGTTGCTAAGTTGCGTCCCACTCTTGCAACCCCATGGACTAGATATAGCCTGCCAGGCTCCTCTGTCCATGGGATGTTCCAGGCCAAATACTGGAGTGGGTTGCCATTTCCTTCTCCAAATAACAACAATGCTGCTGCTGCTGCTAAGTCGCTTCAGTCGTGTCCGACTCTCTGCGACCCCATAGACGGCAGCCCGCTAGGCTCCCCTGTCCCTGGGATTCTCCAGGCAAGAACACTGGAGTGGGTTGCCATTTCCTTCTCCAATAATAACAACAATAGCCAGTACTTACTGACCACTCACCGGGATCCATGTGCTTTACAGACATTACCACAGGTAATCTCCTCTATAAAAGGTAACATCTTACACAATAGATGCCATTATGCCCATTTTGTACTTGGAGAAGCTGACACTCAGAAAGAATCTGAACCCAGCTGTGTTTTTGTCATCCAAAATTTGGGCTTTTCCTGCTGTGGCCTACACCTCTCTTCTTTTGTATAACTTTTAAACAAAGATATAATCATGATTGTTTTTTTTAAAAAAAAGGAGCTTGGGAGATAAGTACGAAGACCATCACCCACAGAAGTCTGTTTCTAGCCCATCATTTCTCCCAACAGGCTTTTCAGCATAGGTTACACCAATATAATAATAAATTATATTAGATAAATTATATATACTAAATAAACAACTAAAGTAAGTCTGCATTCTCACATGAGAATATAAGCTCCACCAGGGCAGGACTGTGTGTATTTTAGCCCCTGGTATGCTGGGCATTGCCCAGAATACATAGCGTGTGCTTAATGATTTGTTGAAAGATAGCATGCATTCTGAGCGCTCTGCTGTCAGTGCTAATTGCACTTAATACACAGGAAGTACTCATGGACAAGGGGAGGAAGTGATTCCAGGCAATTTGCAGAAGCCTTAGGAATGGGCCAATGTGTTCCCAAATTCATCAGCAGAATAAAAGGAATTAAAACGTACCCATGAGTATACAGAGCTACTAGACGTCAAAACCACCTAATACTCATTTGTAGCTCTGATTTTTTAAATTGTATTTTCTTAGAAAACAGGAACAGCTGGTGGTTTGCATGGACAAATTAGAATGCTGCTGGGGAAGGTGGTGTGTGTTGGGGCAGGGGGTATTGGGAACACTTCGTGCTTTCGCACAGTTTTGCTGAACCTAACAGTTATGGTGCTGTGCCCAGTTGTGTCCGACTCTTTGTGACCCCATGGACTGAAGTCCACCAGGCTCCTTTGTCCATGGAATTGTCCAGGCAAGAATACTGGAGTAGATTGCCATTTCCTTCTCCAGGAGATCTTTCTGACCCAGGGATTGAATCCACATCTCTTACGTCTCCTGTAGTGGCAGGTGGGTTCTTTACCACTGCAGCGTACCTCGGAAGCCCTAAAATGGCTCTAAAAATGAAGTTTATTTAAAAATAAAATAAATATGAAACCAAATAAAGCACTGGCCAAGAGGCTGAGGGTTGTGTTCTCCACTTCTAGGTACAGATGGAGGGAAGCCATAAAACCCCGCTTCGGTTGTTCAAGGGGTTCCCATTCTGTTCTAATGCTTAAAACCTCCTGACATCAGGATAGCAGCTTAATAGCAGAGAAGAGACTGTGACCAACAGCATGCTCCAAGCTGAGAAGCTTCCCTAGTTCAGCATCATTTAACAGTTTCAGAATTACTTGAATTTGGAAGGAGACCAGAGCAGTCATACACACAAATATACTAATAATGGTTACCACTGATTGAGTGGTGATGATGTGCCAGCTGCCTTTCAGGTTTTATCTGGTTTAATTTTCACAGTAACCTGAAAGCTACCTGTGGTTATACCCATATTATTAAAGGGAGCATTGAACCTCATGGAGATTAAGAAACTTTCCCTGACCTTGCATCAGGGAGCCGGAGAATCTGGATTGGAATGCAGACCCAACTGCAGGGTCTGGTCCCTTTCCATCGTCCGTGCTCTGTCTCACCCTTAACAGCTCATCCCCTGGCTGCCAGAATGGAGCTGCAGAAGCTTTTTGCTCCAGCTTTTAAAATAGATGAATTCTTTAAACTGGATAATCTCATCATTATCTCATCTGAAAAATGAATTATTCCTTGATATCATAAAATATCCAGAAGGTATTTAAATTTCTAATTGTCTTATGCTGCTGCTCAGTTGCTTCAGTCATTTCCTACTCTTTGCAACCCTATGGACTGTAGCCTGCCAGGCTCCTCTGTCCATGGGATTCTCCAGGCAAGAATACTGGAGTGGGTTGCCATTTCTTTCTGCAGGGGATCTTACCGACCCAGGGATCGAACTCATGTCCCCTGCATTTGCAGATGGATTTTTTTTTTTTTTACTGCTGAGCCACTAGGGAAGACCCTGTCTCAAAAACAACCATATTTTTAAAAGATTTGTTTGAATCAAGTAAGGCCCACACATTGCTATTTGTTGATCTATATCTATATATTTTAAGTCTTTTAAGTTCTCTATTTTCCTCACAATTTACTTGTTGAGGAAACTGGATCATTTGTCCTTTGAAATTTGCCATTCTGCATTTTGCTGGAAAACACAAAAGTTTCCTTTTCAAAATCTGATTTATCACTGACAATAACCAACATCCTAAATTAAATGTGGTTACGGATTGCTAAACAGCAGCAGAATGAAATGACTAATAAGGAACCGAATCGAGAGACCAAAGCATAAGAGTAGCACCAATTATAACATCATTTAAATAATAAATACTCCCATGACGTGTGAGAAAAAAAAATCCATACCTGATGCTATAAGCATCTATTACCTCGCCTTGTCCTGAACAGCATCCCCCTTCCTTATGGGACTTTGTGATTCGTAATCGACACAATTATTCTATGAGTGTGTAGGACAGGCCTTGGAGATACTGAAGCCCAAGCCCAGTGGTCAAGCAGGGCCCTGGAACAATTCTTCACCACGTCAGGTCGATTCCCTGGTGGCTCAGCCAGTAAAGAATCCGCCTGGAATTCAGGAGACCCACATTCAATCCCTGGGTGGGGAAGCTCTCCTGGAGAAGGGAATGGTAACCCACTCCAGTATTCTTGCCTGGAGAATCATGGACAGAGGAGCCTGGAGGCTACAGTCCATGGGGCTGCAAAGAGTCAGACTGCGCGACTAACACTTTCACTTTGCACCCGATAAGCCAGGAAGAAGAAGGCCCAGTGCAGGCAAGAATCAATCCTGTGGTTCTGAGTAAAAAGCACGGATTGGAAGGAAAGGTTCTTCCAGGAGCCGAGTAAGAAAATGGAGCCCTTAAATGGCAGAGCTGAAGACATTTGTCCAGACTCTCCTGGGTAAGTAAGATCACTCAAACAGATGTTAATTTTCTGCTCATTAGGAGGACATCCATGCAATTTTAATTGCCTAGATGTTAAAAACACAAATACAAACAAATCTGCCTCAAATGCTTCTTGTAATGAAGGATGTTACCAAAGTCTCTTTCAAACATACAGAGATATGGACATACAGATATACAAATATGTTTATCACTGTACAGTGATAAACATGCATACACACATATATATCTCAATAACTTGCCTTTAAATTTTTTTTAATTAATTTAGTTTTGTTTTTGTTGTTTCAGTCACTTACTTTTTGCAGATCTTTGCATCTAACTATTTTTCTTTTCTATAAAATAGGGTCAATCAGTTTCAAAATGTCTCACTAATGACAGCCCAACAGTATAAGCTAGCTGATTTAGCTGGATTTTCCACTTAAATATAATTATATTTGGGGAGAAAGTGGATACATTTATTTTCAGAGACTTTCTTCAAGTGTTTCCTGTATAAAAAGTGGGTGCAATAAAGTGTTTCAAGAAACACTTTTCCTTTCACTGGTCTCCTGATCTTTTTCGTACTTCCTTGGATCCATAAATACTTGTTGAATAAATAAGTAAATGAATGAATATGGAGATCGTATTATTTGAGGATCAAAAGCAACTAATTGCAAGAGATAAAATTCCATTTAAACAAAGAGTCTGACCATAGGCATGTCTAAATGATGGGAATAAACTTCAAGTCCTAGTTTTTTCTTTTGGCCATGCTTGTGTGATCTTAGTTCTCTGACCAGGGACTGAACCTGAGCCATGGCAGTGAAGGGCAAAGTTCTAACACTGGTAAACCCACTGGACCACCAGGCAACTCCCTCAAGTACCAGTTTTGGGGATTGATTCATAGTACATATGTCCAGACAACATGGATCAAGTTCCTAGGGGCTCCCATGTGTCTGCCCAGAGACCCTGGTGTGACTCCCTCAGTTTTAGCCGAAGTAAAATCCCTGTGCCAGCTCTATTCATCAGACTGTTATGGGGAAGTTTCTAAATCGCCTCAGGAAAAACATTTTGAATTGTTCTTTTAAGAACTGTAGTCAATTCCTTCACTTCAGATCAATGGTTTCCAAACTAGGCTTCATAGCATACAGAAGTGCTTTTTACACCTAAAGATGTATATGTGGATACATCACAGAGAACCAACTTGTCAGCTTATGTGGATAGTTGGTTTTTATGTTCACCTTCTCCTGCTACCTTAAAGCATAAACTTAAGCTTATAATAAAAACATTGTATTATATATAATAGCAATTATATATTAGCTAACATTTGCTTAAGACTTTATTATGTGCCAAGCATTGTGCTAAGTGCTTCATACAGATCATTTCATATAACCTGTTCAACAATCCTGTAAGCCAAGCAGTCAATTATTCCATTTGCAGATAAAGAGACTGAGGCGTAAGCAAGTTAAGTAATTTTCCCAAAGTCACACATATAAGCGGGAAAAAAAAAAAGCAAGGGTTCCAATTCTAACTTTGAATTCTTATGAAAACACCACCATCAAGGTGCCATTTATGACGATTATAGCTCTGTATTCAAAAAGGTCAGGCTGGATCCGGTTCACTGAAATACAACTGTATGAGTAAGAAACTACTTATCCATGTGCATTCTGCTATTTGTTGATAGAAGAAATTATGGCTGGGAATACATTTTGCAAAATGGATATGCAAACTGTGCTGCCTGAGCCAATTTTTATGTATCTCCTGGGGACTGCCACTCTGCTCTGGATTTGAGTCTTATAGTCTCTAAATCTGTGTGGGTTTTGCTGCTATTTCATTATTTTGAACAGAGCCAAAGGAGAACGTGATTTTTCTCTGATTCACGCTGGATTCTGCAGTTCTTAAATGAGAGAATGTTGTTAGTACATGGGTTTTGTTACAAGAGAAGGACTAGCACTTAGAACCAGATATAGAAAATTTAATTAAAATTCTATTAGGGAGGCCAAGTACAGCTGTTCGGTTGTTTCCTCAAGCTTCAGGCATATTTAATATCTTATATTAAAAGTACTACCTGGAGGACAGGATATGGGTAGAGTGGGATGGAGACAAAGGGACTAAATATTTAATGGGTCTCTTTTCTCCACGATGAAATTCATTGCCCAAATGCTCAACAGAAACACATAAAGTCAAGTTTAGGAAAACCACTTATGGGGACTTCCCTGGAGGCCCAGTGGTCAAGACTCTGTGCATCCAAAACAAGGAGTCTGGGTTCCACCCCTGGTTGGGAAACTAAGATTCCACACGGTATGCGGAGTGGCCAAAAAAAAAAAAAAAAGAAATCCACAGTGCTTACCAGCTGCCAGTCCAAAGGTAATAAAGAGAGAATACACGTTCACGGCGTAGGCACTCAACACCCAGCCCAGCGAGTTCAGGAGCCCTCCGATGATGGCCGTCCGGCGGCACCCACAGGTGTTAATGAACAAGCCGATGAAAGGTCCTGTCACAGAACATTGAGAAAGGAACTGACTAGTGGAAAGTTGTGACCAACCTAGACAACATATTAAAAAGCAGAGACATTACTTTGCCAACAAAGGTCCCTCTAGTCAAGGCTATGGTTTTTCCAGTAGTCATGTATGGATGTGAGAGTTGGACCATAAATAAAGCCGAGCACCAAAGAATCGATGTTTTGGAACTGTGGTGTTGGAGAAGACTCTTGAGAATCCCTTGGACTGCAAGGAGATCCAACCAGTCAATCCTAAAGGAGATCAGTCCTGAGTGTTCATTAGAAGGACTGATGCTGAAGCTGAAACTCCAATACTTTGGCCACCTGATGCAAAGAACTGACTCATTTGAAAAGACCCTGATGCTGGGAAAGATTGAAGGTGGGAGGAGAAGGGGACAACAGAGGATGAGATGGTTGGATGGCATTACTGACTCAGTGGACATGAGTTTGAGTAAACTTCAGGAGTTAGTGATAGACAGGGAAGCCTGGCATGCTGCAGTCCCTGGGGTCACAAAGAGTCAGACACGACTGAGTGACTGAACTGAACCTAACTGAGTGGCATATTATTTTCATTTTATTTTCTTAAGGAATCTTTATATGAAGACAAAACATTACTAGAGCTGTTAACTAAAACAAACCAAACCCCCTACTGTGGCCTTATGTGCAGAGAGCTTTTGGCACACAAAGACAGGTTTCAATAATGTCCCCAAAGAACACAAGGTTCTAGATTTTCAGGGAAGACAGACCTGAAATAAACAGACATGTTGATTCATTTTCTGGTCTACAACAGATCCTACACTAGAGGTCCAGGGCTCCACCCAACCTGTGTATACATTTTGTTTATCGAGAACAAAGTTTTAAATGTTTTGAGTCAGTTGCCAACATTTAAAAATTAGGATTATTCATAAAAAATCCAGGGGCAACAGATCTTCCCTTACGGACCAAAGCAGCTGGCTCTGTTCGGTAGGTGATCCTGTTTGGCTGTGTCACACCCTCTCCAGTTTGCCTCAGTGCCCACCCAAATGTTAATCACTTATTTGGCCTCCTGGTCTCATGTACATTGCTTGTTTGGCTTCTGTACACATTTGAGTTTTTTCTCCAGACTTTAAGGGAATATGGAAGGGGGCTCTCGGGACGTCCCTGTTTCAGGCAAGGCACCTGTAGCCTGTTTTCATGAGGACATCTAGATGCAAACCAAGCCAGAAAGAACTTCTCATGACTTCACACATACTTCAGGCTCTGCTGACTCTCAATTCCAATGTGGCCCATCAGGCTATGCATTTATGACACTGTGTGGAGATTCAGGAATACACTTTGCTCTATTTTTTTTTTTGTCAACCCTCTTTTCTTCCTGCCTTTCTGGCAACTTGTCTTGGGATAAGTGATTCCTTCTTTAAACAGCAATCTATATTTTAGTAATACCATTTGAGGCTGTACTCAACATTCAGTGTTGCTGTTGTTCAGCCGCTAAGCCGGGTCTGACTTTGCGACCTCATGGACTGCAGCACACCAGGCTCCTCTGTCCTTCACTATCTCCTGGAGTTTGCTCAAATTCATATCTACTCAGTCAGTGAAGCTATTTAACCATCTCATCCTCTGCCTCCCTCTTCTTTTGCCCTCAGTCTTTTTCAGCATCAGGGTCTTTTCCAATGAGTTGGCTCTTCACAACAGGTGGTCAAAGTATTGGAGCATTCAGTAAGATCATCCATTTTATTTATTTTTTTTTTGACTATGCTGTGTGGAATGTGGGATCTTAATTCCCCAACCAGGAGTGGAACCCAAGTCCCCTGCATTGGAAGGGTGTAGTTTTTACCACAGGACTACCAGGGACGTCCAAGATCATGCATTTTAAACATCATCTTAGGGAATTGCTTGGCAGTCAGTGGTTAGGACTCAGCACTCTCACTGCAGTAAGATCCCTCAAGTTGTGCGGTGTCACCAAAAAAAATAAAAAAGATGTCACATTTTTTTGATCATTATTACTTTATGTAGTTATGAAATCCTATGTTCAGGTGGGGCTATTTCGGGTTAAAAACTTCCTGGTGATCCAGCAGTTAAAGAATCAGCCTTGCAATGCAGGGGACGTGGGTTCAGTCCCTGGTCAGGGAACTAAGATCTCACATGCCGTGGAGCAATGAAGCCCATGCAACCACTGAGCTTGTGTGCCTCAACTAGAGAGTCTGTGCGCTGAGATGAAAGACCTCATATGACACAAGGAAGACCTCAAGTGCTGCAACTAATACTCGACGCAGCCAAATAAAAGAATGAATTTACTTAATTTCCCATGTGCGAGTCACTGCCCAAGAGACTGCTTTCAACTCTGTGACACAATTCATGGAATTTTTAAATTTAAAAGCGGTAACTCAATGTCCTTACAAGGATGAGAAAGAGAAAACAATTTATACTTGTTCACTTCAAATATATTTTTGGTTCTCATTCAATGTCATGGCAGGCAGGGTGGTAGAGTGGGCACCATTTTGGATTCCAATGGATCCTATTTGAAGCCTGTCCCTCACTTACTGGTTACAAGTTAACTTCAGTAACGTAATGTCTCTGATTGTTGCACGTTCTCCCCTGTGAGATGCAGATGATGGTCTGGCCCCCAGGCTTGCCAGAGAATCAAATGAGATCACGTACATCATATGCACTTGGCATGTGCAGGAGTTCGTGCATGCTAAGTAGCTTCGGTCGTGTCCGACTCTTTACAGCACTGTGGGCTGTAGCCCACCAGACTCCTCTGTCCGTGGAATTTTCCAGGCAAGTATACTGGAGTGGGTTGCCATACCCTTCTTCAGGGGAGCTTGCTGACCCAGGGGTTGAACCCACCTCTCTTACATCTCCTCCATTGACAGGCATGTTCTTTACCACTAGCACCACCTGGGAAGCCCACACTTGGTGTGTAATAAGTGCTAAATAAAGGAGAGCTGTTTTTGCTGGCTTCTGCCTTGGAAAAGCACTCAACATATCTGCTGCCACCTGTATCAGGCACCTTAGATAATGAATAGCAATTTAGGGTCATGATAGAATAAAAGACCTTTCATTTATATAACTATGAGCCTTGCTGTGCTATAATTTCTGAGCGCAAGATAAAAGATGTTTATCTGGCAGATACCTTTCCTGAAGAAAGGTTATTCTACTGTCGGAAGCTCCACTGTCTGGAATTCAAGGACTCTCAGAATTCAGAATCCACGGTTACCTCCCAGTTAAAGGTGACAATCATATTTCATCACCACTGTTGAGTTAGGTGTTGTGATTTGGGGATCATCTTCAGGAAAGTGAAAGTGAAAGTGAAAGTAGCTTAGTTGTGTCTGACTCTTTGTGACCCCCATGGGCTATACAGTCCATGGAACTCTCCAGGCCAGAATACTGGAGTGGGTAGCCTTTCCCTTCTCCAAGGGATCTTCCCAACCTAGGGATTGGACCTGGGTCTCCCGCATTGCGGACAGATTCTTTATGAGCTGAGCCACAAGGGAAGCCCCAGAATACTGGAGTGGGTGGCCTATCCATTCTCCGGGGGATCTTCCTTACCCAGAAATCGAACCAGGGTCTCATTGCAGGCAGATTCTTTACCAACTGGGCTATGAGGGAAGCCCAAGAACCACACCCAATAACTTCAAGACTGATTTCCATTGTTTATGCCTGTGGAACTTGTGAAACATGAATTAATACCAAAGACGATCTTACTGGATGGCTTGGAAAATATTGGGACAAATATCCTGGCCTTTGGCTGAATTTTCTTTTTTGTTGTACACACACACTTCCTAGCTTGAATCTGAAAGTATTTTGTTCTACCCTCTAAATGTTTATTTTTAAAAAGGTAAGAAAATGGATTTAAGTATTTCAGAAGGCTAGTTTTCCTTTACTTACTCATTGAAAGGTAAAATTATATCCAACATGAAAGTGTTATTCGCTCAGTCATGTCTGACTCTTTGCAACTCCCTAGACTGTAGCCCGCCAGGCTCCTCTGTCCATGGAATTCTCCAGGCAAGAATACTGGAGTGGGTTGCCATGCCCTCTTCCAGGGGATCTTCCCAACCCAGGGATCCAACTAGGGTCTCCTTCATTGCAGGCAGATTCTTTACCATCTGAGCCACTAGGGAAGCCCATATCCAGCATAAACCTAGCAAATTCCCTGCACTAAGATTAACCTACTTGCACTTCTCATATGATACAACAGTCCTGATTTGAACAAGGCCACGGCAGGGTTGAAGGATTCAGTTAATTACAGTTACAGGCAAAAACGATTTATCAACAATTCATTCACACACATAATGGTGCCCTTATTTAATTTTAAAACTAGATCAGTAATCATTCCCTGTGATAAACACATACCCCCTGCACACGTCTTGAGAAATAACACTCTGTCCTTGCTTTCTGTCATTAGCCCTGCCACTGTTACTAATGTCACTGATATTATCCAAAAACAAACTGGCTGAATACCACCCAAGATCAACAAATCTCTGAATTGAATTCAAGCATTTAATTACCAATGTGGAAATCACTGACAAGGCACAGACTCTCGTCAAACACACATATGCCTGTCATACACATACTTTCACAAAACCAGGAAGATATCTGAGGCCATTTATGTTTTCCCTGGAGAAGGGCAGGGCAGTATTCTCCAGTATTCTTGCCTGGAGAATCTCATGGACAGAGGAGCCTGACGGGCTACAATCCGTGAGCTCGCAAAGACTGAGTGACTAGCCACTTTCACTTTTTTCAGCTTTCTGGTTTACTATCTCCAACTAGATAAGAATTGCTTTCATAGACTGCTGGGTGGTTAGCTTAAACTACAAAATACAAGAATATGTTATTATTCCTTCCTGTTAGCTGTATCAATAACCTTTCTAAAAATAGCTTAATAGATTTTTCAACCACATGGGATCAATATTTCAAATTTAAAACACCAGGGCTCTGAAATAAGATGGCTATTTACTTTTACTGTGTTTTCTCTAAGTTTTTTAGCTTTTAAAAATATTGATAAGTGTTTAAAAACAGATTTGTAATGGTAGATAATGATTTATAATAGTTAAGAAAACAGGGGCAAACATTTTTAATGATCATTTTTTTAAATGCTCAAAATGGTTCAGTTCAGTTCAGTCGCTCAGTCGTGTCTGACTCTTTGCAACCCCATGAACTGCAGCACACCAGGCCTCCCTGTCCATCAGCAACTCCCGGAGTTCACTCAAACTCACGTCCATTGAGTCGGTAACACCATCCAGCCATCTCATCCTCTGTCGTCCCCTTCTCCTCCTGCCCCCAATCCTTCCCAGCATCAGAGTCTTTTCCAATGAGTCAACTCTGCGCACGAGGTGGCCAAAGTATTGGAGTTTCAGCTTTAGCATCATTCCTTCCAAACAACACCCAGGGCTGATCTCCTTTGGACTGGCTGGATCTCCTTGCAGTCCAAGGGACTCTCAAGAGTCTTCTCCAACACCAATTTTTACAGTACTCAAATAGGAGTATCACACAAAAGAACAAATATTGTCAGATGCTACTTATTCAAGGTACTTAGAGTAAACAAATTCATAAAGACATAAAACAGAATGGTAGTGGCCAAAGACAGTGGGCTGAGAGGAGACGTGGCAGTGGGGAGTTATGGCTTAATTGGTAGGATTTCAGTTTAGGAAGATGAGAAAAGTTCTGGAGATGGATGGAGGTGATCAATGGTATTGAACTGTATACCTAAAAATGATTAAAAGGGTAAATTTCATGTTAGGTATATGTGACCACAATAAAAACAAGAGTAACACCCGCTAACATCTAAGCTCTGGTACTTCAACTAGAGAAAGCATGACTTACAGCGAGGGACTGTCATACTATAATTGACAACAGGTCACGCATGAACATACCCACAATCAAGGTGACGCCCATGCTGAGGGAGCTGACCCACGCCGTCAGGCCGCGGCTCTGATGGAATTCTTCAAGCCACTCCACGTTGAGGACGCCCAGGGCCATCTGGGAGCCCATGATGAGGATGTGCACAAAGAAAGAGGACAAGACCATCATCCAGGCCCAGCCGCCATCAATGTCTGGGTGGGGTTTAAGTGTCTTCTTATCTTTGGGGTCATCTTCAAAATCATACCCAATGTCTTCATGACTTGTATACATTTTCCAAGATGTTCTGAAATACATAAGGACAAATAATTTCATGGAAGATCAGAACAAAAAATATCTCCTTCTTCTTTGGACAGCACTACCTCTCCATCAAAACCAAAGTCACCCCACCGTCACACTGGATCTTTAGTCTTCGTCATTATGTAGATTTGGGAACATGCCTTGCTTTTTCACAAGACCAAGTGCTTTTATGAAACCTGTTTCATCTTTACAGTCATCCTTTATATAAATACTGTGATGGTTATTTCAAAGAAATGAAAGTCGACTCAGAGAAGTTAAGCACCTTTCCCAAATTTTCAAGGTCAGTAGATAGTATGGCTAGACAGGAACCTGGGAATTGAATCCAGCTATTCCTGATTCCAAAGCCCAAGCCTTGTGTCCCTTACTGAGGTGGAAAGTGACAGATAACACAGGTGTCAGAGAAGGAAGGTGCTTGGCCTTAGGCAGGGTAGCTCGGTCCTGTGCAGGCTCCTGGCAGAGGATATTGTTCTTAGTTTTGTGGGTCCAAGTGTTCGATTTGTTCAGTACAGCTACAGGGGGTTGGCCTCAGGGGGACTAACTCATATTAACCCAACTCAGGGGATACTGGTAAAGAAGAAGCCAATTTGTTATCTGACAATGGGAGATAAAGTTTTCTAATAATGGTGATGCTATGTCTGACATACAAGACTTACTTTTATCCCCTCTGTCCACCCCATTCTGAGCATTTACCTGGGAAGCTAGAAAACTGCTAAGACAATAGGAAATCAGACTAAAGAAATTTGGACACTACAGTGATGTTCAGGTTACCAGAAAGCCAGGGGTTATATCTTGAAGCCGAGAAGGCAATGGCACCCCACTCCAGTACTCTTGCCTGGAAAATCCCATGGGCGAAGGAGCCTGGTGGACTACAGTCCATGAGGTCCGAAGAGTCGGACACGACTGAGCGACTTCACTTTCACTTTTCACTTTCATGCATTGGAGAAGGAAATGGCAACCCACTCCAGTGTTCTTGCCTGGAGAATCCCAGGGACGGTGAAGCCTGGTGGGCTGCCGTCTATGGGGTCGCACAGAGTTGGACATGACTTAGCAGCAGCAGCAGCAGATCTTGAAGGCCCTTATGTGTCAAAAAAGGATCTTGGAGTTTATCTTTACAAAATGAACAGTTGGCAGCTGCATTTGCACAAGGAAGAGATAAGATGGGGTATGTGCTTTGCATAGACCCATCTCTCAAGTTGTTTGATCGAGAGGATGGAGGTTGGATGGAGCTAGAGGGGAGATGATACCAGGTCAGGGAAGGTCTCTGGTTTTATCTTGTAGAATGAGATTGAAGTATGTGCATAGGAACTGAGAATTAAAAAAAAAATAGAGATAGAGACAGACATAGGTGCATGCGTGCTAAGTCACTTCAGTCATGTCTGACTCTCTGTGACCCCATGGACTGTAGTCTGCCAGGCTCCTCTGTCCATGGGATTCTCCAGGAAAGAATACTGGAGTGGACGCCATGCCCTTCCCCGAGGGGATCTTCCCAACCCAAGGATCAAACCCAAGGATTTTGTGACTTCTACACTGCACGCAAATTCTTTACCCACTGAGCCACTTGGGAAGCCCAGAGAGACAGAGAATGACTAATCCCAGAGGGCATGGGACAGGATTAGTCTTGATCAGGAAGGGTGACCAATCCTTTAAGACTGGAGGAAGCAGCAGGTAGATAGAGATAAGATGGTAAGCATGGGATGGAAAGTTATGCTTATTAGTGTAATTTCTTTGGTGAAGTCCAGGGAAGCTAGCTCATTGGTTGAGAATGAGGAGGATAGTAGCTATGTTGGAGCCTCAGTGTTCAGGACAATGAAACAAACTACTCTCTACAACAAGTGGAAATGATTGTTGGGCAGCTGAGCCCTGCGAGGCAGTGAAGCACCACGGACAGAGCAGAGTGGGCACTCGGCCCCAGAAACCACCGAGGACAAAAAAAGCAAGAACAAATGATTAAAAGCTGGTCTGCTTTTTTGTCATCACTGTTGTGCCAGTAATTCTAGATGTCACTGACAAAATACTCTTCCCTGAAAAAATCCTTTGTTGGTCAAAGTTTCAAACAATGGTGTTTTCATATGATGTCTGTAAGCATCGCATCAGCATCATTTTCTAAACACTGTGCTCCACATGGAAGTTATTTCAGACAACTAATGGTGATATTTTGGCTTTGGCCACCTGATGAGAAGAACTGGCTCACTGGAAAAGACCCAGATGCTGGGAAAGATTGAGGGCAGGAAGAGAAGGGGATGACAGAGGATGAGATGGCTGGATGGCATGACTGACTCAATGGACATGAGTTTGAGCAAGCTCTGGAGTTGGTGAAGGACAGGGAAGCCTGGCATGCTGCAGTCCATGGGGTCACAAAGAGTTGGACACGACTGAGCAACTGAACTGAACTGATATGTATAGGGCCCCAGCTGTGCATATCTGGCTTTTTTTCTTTACTGTCTATATCTTTTTATTGAAGTATAGTTGATTTACAATAGCATGTCAGGAGTACAGCACAGCAATTCAGTTTCCTTTATAGGTTATTATATAATATTGAATGTAGTTTCCTGTGCTATACAGTAGGTCTTTATTGATTATCTATTTTATATACAGTAGTGTGTATATGTTAATCCCAAACTTCTAATTTGTCCCTCCCTCTGGCCTTTCCTCTTTGGTAAGTTTGTTTTCTAAGTGTGAATCTGTTTCTGTTTTGTGAATAAGTTCGTTTCATTTTTTAGATTCCACATGAGTGATAGCATATGATATTTGTGTTTTCCTATCTGACATAATTCACTCAGTATGACAATCTCTAGATCCACCCATGTTACTGCAAATGGCATTATTTTGTATTTTTTTTTAATGGCTGAATATTATTCTATTGTATATATGTACCACATCTTCTTTATCCATTCCTCTGTTGATGGACATTTTGGCTACTTCCACGTTTTGGCTATGGTAAACAGTGCTGCAGTGAAAATTCGGGTGCATGTATCTTTTTGAATTATGGTTTTCTCCAGATACATGCCCATGAGTGGAACTGCTAGATCATATGGCAACTCTATTTTTAGTTTTTAAAGGAATCTCCACACTGTTTTCTATAGTGGCTGCACAAATTTACATTTCTACCAACAGTGTAGGAGGGTTCCCTTTTTCTCCACATCCTCTCCAGCATTTATTATTTGTAGACTTCTTGACGGTGGCTATTCTGACCACTGAAATTTTAATTTGCATTGAACATCTTTTCCTGTGTCTTTTGACCATCTGTATGCACATATCTGTTTTGACAGTAAGAGTTTCTAAGAATTTAGAACTGCTGACACTCACCTCAGCTCAGCTGGGATCTGCAGTGCCTGCAATGTTACACATCACTGCCTTTAGCAGGACATTCGAGATGGACCCTGACATCACATGATGGTGGAGATGAGGAGCAGGATGCCAGCTACTTGACTTTTGCCCTCCACACGCCCACCTGCGGTCTTTATTTTTGTTTAAAATTTAAAAGAGTGAAACAGAGTGCAAGACCGCAGGGTGAAAAACTTGGTTTGGAAAGCAGTCAATGCAAGAAATGTTTTACTCAGTTTGAATGTCTTTAAAATGCAAATGCACTCTTTGTTTCAGGTAATTATTTTAAAACAGAAGAGCAAATCAGAAAAACATTATTACTGACCATGACATGTGATTATTATTGAAAATCCTTTAGTTTCAGTGGAGGAAGGTGATGTAAAAAACGGTCCCCAATACACTAGGAACACCTCCAACTGGGGGGGCTTTTCTGTGCAGTACTGGCACACGGACGAGAGGACAGAGAAGCCGATGTGGCAAAGCACCCAGAGCCCAGCCTCCTTTAGGGAAGCACCCTGTGCCGTTTGCACCGCCTCTCTCTGTACACTCCAGAGCGAAGAATTGTTTTTACCCTTCTGAAGGCTATGTGACCTGCAGAACTTAAAACGCTTACTCTCTGACCCTTTGTAGGAAAAGTTCACTAATCCCCAGACTAAGAGTTTGTTGGGAAGAAACAGGCTCTAAAGGATCAAAGATGCTAGAGGAAGAGCAATGTTAAGGATCTATCCTGGGACTCATCGGGACTCTTCCTTTCTCTTGTACGCATTATTTTCATCTATTGGGCTTCCCTGTTGGCTCAGACAGTGAAGCATCTACCTGCAATGCAGGAGACCCGGGTTCGATCCCCTGGAGAAGGAAATGGCAACCCACTCCAGTACTCTTGCCTGGGAAACTCTACAGACAGAGAGCCTGGCAGCCTACAGTCTCTGGTGTTGCAAAGAGTTGGACACCACCGAGCAATTAACACATCTTGACTCTTGCTTTTGTACTCATTGTTTTTATCTTTTAGATGATTCTATCTCTTAAACAGCTGGGCAGTTCTCAGCCACTGCACTTCCTGCCCACGCTGCTGCTCTCTGCTGGGTTCTTCCCGTCATCTCTTGTTTACCCAGGCTGCTGGGAGCGATAAAGTGCTATCTTACTGTGTAACTTCCCCACCCTGTCAGGTTATCTTGAGGATCAAGTTCAAACTGCCCTGTCTGCCCCCAGATTCTCCTCTTGCGTTATCTGCCACTCTGCCAGCTCCCTCCTCCCGTTCTTCACCTTTGCCCTCTACTTTCCAGGCTGGTGGAAGCACCTGCAGCTCCCTGAACCTGGCACAGCCTTGCGAGGTTTTGTGCATGACGTTTTCTTCTTTCGGGAACACTCTTCTCTCCTTCTAATCTCCTGCTCCTTTTCTGCTCATCCTTCAAGGTTTAACTGAATTCTAATAGTGAAATTTTGAAAGAATGAGGAAGAAAAAAAATACCTTACAAATATCTCTAATATCCAACATTACAGTAAGTGTTAAATCAGTCACTCATGCCATAGCTATGCAATGCCAGTGCACCATCAAAAATAAAACTACACAGGCTCTTTAAAGACATAAAAGTCACACTAAGGTGTGAATTATACCTGGGGGGGGGTCACAAAACGGGGTGCATGAAATAACTCCTTTTTGGTTGTTTTAAAAAATATGTTATCCGTAGAGGGGGAAAAGACAGACTGGAGTGAAACAAACCTGTTGATGGAGATTATTCTTTGAATGATGGTTTTTCAAGTAATTTCTCTCTTTATTTAAATTTTTGGGGAAAGTTCTAAATAAATATTTATCAAGGAGATCAAACCAGTCAATCCTAAAGGAAATCAACCTTGAATATTCATTGGAAGAACTCATGCTGAAGCTCCAATACTTTAGCCATCTGATGCAAAGACCTTGATGCTGGGAAAGATTGAGGGCAGGAGGAGAAGGGGGTGACAGAGGATGTGATGACTGGATGGCATCACCGACTCAGTGGACATGAGTTTTAGCAAGCTCCGGGAGATGGTGAAGGTCAGGGAGTCTGGTGTGCTGCAGTTCATGGGGTGGCAGAGTCGGGCACGACTTAGTGACTGAATGACAAACTTTATTATAAGAAAGTAAAGTTCCCTCTATCTTTTAAACATCTCCTGGTTCAGCTTCTTGCCTCCAGTAGACTGGTGGCAATTCAGAGCCGTTTCCCTTGGGAAGACTAGCCTGCACTGGGCTGTAGACTTGTGTGTGTGCTTCCCCAACATCCTCGTCTCCCACCATGAGAGGATAGTCTGTCTAATGATAGAAAGGGAAGTATAAAATGTAACCCAGTCTAGGCTTACCTGCAATAGAAGCTCTGCCTGTCACATTAGGGCCTTGCACTGAAGAACCTGAAGGAAGGAGGTGGGAAGATTAGGGACCAATAGTCAACTTCCCATCCTGCCCTAAAGTGAGTTCATTACCAGTGAAAGAGAAACTGTTTATGGAATAAATGAAGTAACACACGCAGGCTATGACATGGAAGTCAGCTACATATTTACCTGTTAACAGGCAGAAGTGAAAATAATTCAGAGCCTGTGGGAGCGTTTCAGAGATTAAAAGGAAATTAAACTTTCCACACTGCTGTTAGGGGAGTAAGTTTTATAAGTCATTGATTTTTAATTTGACTATTGTGAAATTTGATGTTGTTGTTTGGTCCAACTCTGTGATCCCATGGATTGCAGCATGCCAGGCTTCCCTGTCTTTCACTATCTCCCAGAGTTGGCTCAAACATGTCCCTTGAATCAGTGATGCCATCCAACCATCTCATCCTCTGTCGTCCCCTTCTCCTCCTGCCCTCAATCTTTCCCAGCATCAGGGTCGATTATGTTAGCATGTAAGGAGTTCACTATAAATGAGAAGTGAAAGGGAAAGCTCCCAAATAAAATATAAAATACAGTCTTCCCCAGAGGTGGACAGCTATGCTGGTAGCAGTTTCATCATTAGATGTAGGTGTGTAGTGGGCCCCTCTGTAACCTGGCTTTATCAATATTTGCACTCTAGACCTGGTGTGCACTGGAAATATCCAGCCTTTGGAGGGTGCACTTGAGGTCAACAGGCTAAAGAGCCTGGAGCAGCTGAGCTTGTGCAGAGACCACAGCACACTAGAAACGACTGTCGGGTACATCACTTTGCCAACAAAGGTCCGTCTAGTCAAGGCTATGGTTTTCCCAGTGGTCATGTCTGGATGTGAAAGTTGGACTGTGAGGAAAGCTGAGCGCCGAAGAATTGATGCTTTTGAACTGTGGTGTTGGAGAAGACTCTTGAGAGTCCCTTGGACTGCAAGGAGATCCAACCAGTCCATTCCAGAGATCAGTCCTGGGTGTGCTTTGGAAGGACTGATGCTAAAGCTGAAACTCCAGTACTTTGGCGAAGAGGTGGAAAAGACCCTTATGCTGGGAGGGATTGGGGGCAGGAGGAGAAGGGGACGACAGAGGATGAGATGGCTGGATGGCATTACTGCCTCGATGGACAAGAGTTTGGGTGAACTCCGGGAGTTGGTGATGGACAGGGAGGCCTGGTGTGCTGCGATTCATGGGGTCTCAAAGAGTCAGACACGACTGAGTGACTGAACTGAACTGAACTGAACACGTAAATTAGAGGGAACTGAACACCTGAGGGCCTCCTATGGCCAGGGACTGTGCTTGGTGGCTTCTCCACCATGATTCTGTCCAGTTGATACTAATGTTCCGTTTTACAGATACGGAAATCGAGGCTACTTGTAGAACGGGGGCCACGCAGCTTAGAGAGGCTTAAACTACCAGGTGCATGCATGCACGCTAAGTTGCTTCAGCCTTGTCCAACTCTGCGACCCTATGGACGGTAGCCCACCAGGCTCCTCTGTCCATGGGATTCTCCAGGCAAGGAAACTGGAATGGGTTGCCATGCCCTCCTCCAGGGGATCTTCCCAACACAGGGATCAAACCCACCTCTCTTAAGCCTACCTGCATTGGCTGGTGGGTTCTTGACTACTGGCGCCACCTGCGTGGACGCCAAATTTGGACCCGGGTCTGAGGGATTCCAAAGCCTATTTTATCTACCATCACTAGTGAAAGGAGAATAACTAACTGACTGACTAACTGACTGTCTCATACACATACACATCACAGGCAAAGCGAAAAGGAACCTTTCCAGTGTCCAATAATAACCCTCACTCATCCTTGCTAATGAGCCTAGATCAGCTTTTCCGTGGAAAGAAAACGGCTTAATTGTTAAGCAGAGTTGAGCTCCTAAAACGCCGTCCGAGGCCTCAGCGGCGTCCGGTCCCGACAAAGCTGCCCCCGGCCCCTCGCCTCATTTTTGTCTCCCCTTCCCTTCCTGAGGGGGCCTCGATCAGAACCGCTCTGAGGGACCCGAATCTAACGTCAGGGGCTGGACCCCCGCGGTCCGACCTCCCCGCCGGCTGCCTCCCCCGATCGCCGCCCTCTTCGGGAGGGACTCTCCGAGCTCCGCCTTCCCCAGCACCTCGAGACCCCCTCACCCCCGCTCCATCCCGTGTCTCCCCACACGCTAGGAGCCCGCCAGCTCCGCGGGGAAGCGGGGCCGATCGCACCCCCTGCAGCCTGCGCCAGGAGTCCTCCCCCCACCCCCAAAGTCCTCTGACCTCACCCGCGGCTCCCGAGCCCCCAGGCGGGCGGCCTGAGCTGGACCACCGCGCCTCTGCGCAGCCCTGCCCTCGATCCCCCGAAGCCCCTTCCCGATCCGGCCCGGGGGCCCGCGCCGCCGCTTCCCGGGTGTCTCGGGGCGCAGCGGCCACCGCAGTCCAAGATGCCCCCGGCGCCTCTCCATCCCCGGGCCCGCGGCGCAGCGCGGCCCGGGATACTCACCGCCCACAGCCCGCCGGGCGGCGGCCTCACTCGGCTCCCGGCCCGGATCTCCGAACTCGCTGCCTTCCTCGGAGCCCCCAGAGCGGTTGGGCGGAGAGATTTGTGGCGATGTCGCGGATCATCCCGGAGCTGCCTGCGCCCGCGGCTCGGCGCTCCGCCCGGCTCGGCGCGCGGTGCGGACTCCCGGCGCCTCTGCTTCTCGCTGCCCGGCCAGCTCCGTCTTGGGGAGCTTGGAGATCGAGACCTCAGTCCATGTGGCTTTTAAAAAAAAGGGGGTGGGGTGCGTTTGGAGGTGCCCGAACCTAACCTGAGCTTCCTTCCAATCCGTGCAATTTCAAATCTCCACGCTTGTTCATTCCCATACCGGCTAATTCTGGTTTGGCAGGAAAAAAAAAAAAAAAAAAAAAAGTGCAGTCACCTCACGTGCACACTCTTGTGGCGGGTTGTGGTTTCCAGCTTTGACTGAGGTTTTCAAATGCTCTCGGCACGTTTATAACTGGAGGAAAGGACCTGAAACCTAACATGCAGGTGGAAATAGAAAGACCTTCTATTTCTCTGAGATAGGAGAGAAGTGATGGGGAAGAAAAAAAAATAATCCTCACTGGGAAGGCTGGGCCACATAATCTAGCAGCTTGTAGGTGGACGAGTTAGGCAGGCCCTGCGGTGTTCGCGACCAAAGCCTGCGTGGTGGGTTCCCCTGTGGCTCAGCTGGTTAAGAGTCCGCCTGCAATGTGGGAGACCTGGGTTTGATCCCTGGGTTGGGAAGATCCCCTGAAGAGGGGAAAGGCTATCCATCCCGATATTTTGGCTTGGAGAATTCCATGGACAGAGGAGTCTGGCGGGCTACATTCCATGGGATCACAAAGAGTCTGACGCGACTGAGCGACTTTCACTCACGTCACTTCATCCTTAGTGGTACCTCTCCTTGTTCTCTTTCCAGCATCTGACCATTGTCTGGTTCCTACATTCATGGGCACCATGGATTTCATTTCCACCTGTACCTGCTTTGTTCCCAACAGGGTACCCAATTCAATGCTTTGCCCAGGGAGGGTTTTCAGTATTTGTTAAGTGAATGTGTGAATAAATGAAACCAGTGCTATTTTACTTCACTGGACACACTCTGTTCTCTATTGCTGTTCTAATAGAGCATCACCATCTTTGTGACTGAAAGCAGTAGCTTACTATTTCATAATTCTGGGGGGTCAGAAGTCTGAAAGGGATCTTGGCTAAAATCAAGGAGCTGGCAGGTTTGTGTTCCTCCTGGCAGCCCTAGGGGAGAATGTGGAGTCAGCCCACATTCCCTGGATCCCGGCCACTTCTTCTGTCTTCAAAGCCAGAAATGGCTGCATCGTTCTGTACCTTTCTGAACAGTCGCAGCTCCCGCAGGCTCTTCTGTTCTGCATCTCTTCCACATTTAAGGGCTCCTGGGATTACATTGGGCCTACCCGGGGTAACTGGGTTATTGGATAATCCAAACAATCTCCCCATTTTAAGATCAGCTGATTAACATTCTTAATGACACCTACAACCTTAATTCCCCTTTGCTCTGTAAGGTAACATATTTACAGGGTCCAGAGTTTATGATGTGGATATCTTTGAAAGTGAAAGTGTTAGTTGCTCAGTTTTGTCCAACCCTTTGCGACCCTCTGGAACTGCAGCCTGCCAGGCCACCCTGTCCATGAGATTCTCCAGGCAAGAATACTGGAGTGGGTTGCCATTCCCTTCTCTAGGGATCTTCCTGACCCAGGGATCGAACCCAGGTCTCCCTCATTGCAGGCAGATTCTTTACCATCTGAGCCACCAGGGAAGCCAGTGGACCTTTGAGGGACTATAATTCTACTTATCATAAATTTCCATCTTTCTTCCTAGTTCCTTTTTTTTTTTTCTTTGCAAAACAAAAATATTCACATTGCTCCTTCTTATATCAAGCCTTGATTAAAAATAATTGAGAATTTTACAAGAAACTGTGGTTAAGTGAGAACATTTTGATGAGGTACCAGGCTTATGTGGTTCATATGTTTTCCTTTTGCTGATCAGAACATGAGCAAATGGATGGTCAGTATTCTTGTGGGCTGACCTTCTCAAATACCATTCATTTCAACCTGGCTTTTGACAGTAAGTCAAGATAGAGTTTCTGGCAAATACCTCAAGTGTAGATGATCCATCTTGTTTGGAAAGAGCTCTGTAAGATTTTTTTTCTCTGTAAGACTAAGTCTTTTTTTATCCCTCTGAAATATTTTAGATTTACTGAGGTATAATTCATGTAGCGTGAACTGTATATATTTAAATGTACAACTTGATGAGTTTTAGCATAAGTCTGTGGAACCATCAGCTCAATCAAATAACTCCAAAATTTTTCTGTGCCCTTTGAAAGCCAGCCACCTCATCCCCCACAACCCCAGGCAAACTCTCATCTGCTCTCTGAGAAACTTCTCCTCTGGACCATGGGTACTTTGCATTCAGAATACCCACAAAAGGCTTTTCTTTTTTCCCCTTCCAAATTTATGGAGGTATAGTTGACAAATAAATTATACATACTTAAAATGTACGACGTGATGATTTGTTGCACGTATATATTGTGAAATAACTATCACATCACAATCAAGTCAATAAAAACATCTGTCACTTCATGTGTCACTTGTTTTTTTTTTTTTGGTGGTGGTAAGAATGCTTTGTCTACTCTCTCAGCAGATTTCATGCATACATTTAGTGAAAGTGTTAGTTGCTCAGTCATGTCTGACCTTTTGCATCCCTATGGACTGTAGCCCACCAGGCTTCTCTGTCCATGAATTTCTCCAGGCAAGAATACTGGAGTGGGTTGCCATTCTCTTCTCCAGGGATCTTCCTGACCCAGGAATCCAACCCAGGTCTCCCTCATTGCAGGCAGATTCTTTACCATCTGAGCCACCAGGGAAGCCCTAAGCATATATTACCCTATTGTTAACTGTAGTCACCATGCTGCACCATAGATTTTTGACCAACATTTCCACATTTCTCTCACCCACTAGACCCTGGCAGCCACCATTCTACTCTCTGCTTCCATGAGTTCAACTCTTTTTTTTTTTTTTTAGATTCTACATATGAGTGAGATCCTACAGTATTTGTCTTTCTCTGCCTAGTTTATTACACTTGCACAATGTCTTCCAGATTCATCCTGTCACAAGTGGCAGGATTTCCTTCTTTTTTAATAGCTGAATAATATTCCATCATGTATGTATCACATTTTCCATCAGTGGACACTTACTTAGATTGTCTCCATATTTTGGCTCTGTAAATAATCCTGCAGTGAGCATGGGACTACAGCTGTCTCTTCAGGACACTGATTTCATTTCCCATAGAAGGCTTTTTCCAAGAAATCATTTCATCTTCACAAGTGTCATTGCTCTGAGCTGTCTGGCAGTCTTTTGTTGACACAGCTAGGTTGAGAGCAGGCCTGGGGCACAGCCGCTTACTATCTGTGAGTCACAGATTGGTGTGTCTGGATTAAATGAATAAAAAGCCATTCTAAATCAGAACATCAAAGACAAGCGCTGAACTCTTTTCATGTGTCTGAGGTAGAAGACCCTGACATTATCTCTTGAGTTCTAGGCAAATCACATATTGTTTCACAATAGTAATCTTACTTTAAATTTCATTGTATCAAGTAATAACCTTGTCCTTTAAGAAGATAAAATGATTCAAGTGCTGCTTCTAAAAGCCTTTCCTCTTGATTTTTATTATTTATTCAGCTGTTTTCAGAACTCATTGTTGAAACTGGGGTGGAACTAAGGCTGTGGACAATCTGTGCTTCAATTTTGGGGCCTTGGTAGTATGGATTAGACAGAAAGTGGGAGCAAATCAACTTTTGAGAAAGTTCTAGCACAGAATATTGAAAGTTTTAGGGTAAACCAGTGCTCCCCAACCTTTCTTGGCACCAGGGACTGGTTTCCTGGAAAACGACTTTTCTACAGACCAGAGAAGGGGAGAGATGGTTTTGGGATAATTCAAGTGCAGTATTTTTATTGTATACTTCCTTTTTGTTTGTTTGTTTTTGCTGTACTTTATCAATTAGTTTCTTCTGGAACATACACAATTACCATCTCGATATAATTTTGAATGAACTTGCAATTAGCAAATTATTCATATGTTCTATTTATTTATAAACATATACTTAAGCATTACTAGCAAGGTAAAATTGTTGAGCAAAGTGTGTAAATTTTTTTTTTCAATTTTTATACACACATACACATAGAATCAGTTCAGTTCAGTTGCTTAGTCATGTCTGACTCTTTGTAACCCCAAGAACCACAGCACGCCAAGCCTCCTTGTCCATCATCAACTCCTGGAATTTATTCAAACTCATGTCCATTGAGTCGGTGATGCCATCCAGCCATCTCATCCTCTGTCGACCCCTTCTCCTCCTGCCTTCAATGTTTCCCAGCATCAGGGTCTTTTCCAATGAGTCAGCTCTTCACATCAGCTGGCCGAAGTATTGGAGTTTCAGCTTCAACATTAGTCCTTCCAATGAATATTCAGGACTGATCTCCTTTAGGATGCACTGGTTGGATCTCCTTTCACTCTCAAGAGTCTTCTCCAACACCACAGTTCAAAAACACCAATTCTTCGGCACTCAGCTTTCTTTATAGTCCAATTCACATCCATGCATGACTAGTGGAAAAACCATAGCCTTGACTAGATGGACCTTTGTTGGCAAATAATGTCTCTGCTTTTTAATATGTTGTCTAGGTTGGTCATAACTTTTCTTCCAAGGAGTGTCTGTCTTTTTATTTCATGGCTGCAGTTACCATCTGCAGTGATTTTGGAGCCCCCCAAAGTAAAGTCTGCCACTGTTTCCACTGTTTCTCCATCTATTTGCCATGAAGTGATGGGACCAGATGCCATGATCTTTGTTTACTGAATGTTGAGCTTTAAGCCAACTTTTTCACTCTCCTCTTTCACTTTCATCAAGAGACTCTTTAGTTCTTCTTCACTTTCTACCATAAGGGTGGTGTCATGTTCTTAAGGCTTTCATTAATGTGCCAATTGTGCACTTTATTTCTAATCTCATGCTGCTGCTGATCTGACATGAGGTACCTGTCTGCAATCTGGAGGTTGGGGACCCCTGCCCTAAAGTGTCAGCTTGACCAAACTGTTTTTATAGCTAGTCCAGATATGAAGGTGACCTAGAAACTACATAGTTATCCCAGACCATCATTCTGCCCATCTGTCAGTATAGAAGGCAGCCCACCCACACCCTTCCAGGCTTAATGCAATCGACTGTGATGGTTGATTTTATGTGTCAACCTGACCAAAATGTGTTGGTGAGGATATGGGGAAATTGGAACCCTCATATACTTTGCTTTGGAAAAGAGGTTGGCAATTCCTCAAAAGTTTAAACATAGAATTACCATATGGCACAGCATTTCCACTCCAAGGTATATGCCCAAGATTAATGAAAACATATGTCCACTCAAAATCTTATACATGAATATTCATAGCAGCATTCTGCATAAAAACCAAAAGTGGAAACAACCTAAATGTCGAGCAACTAATGCGTGGATAAATAAAATGTGATATATCCATATACTAGAACTTTATTCAGCAATAAAAATAAATGAAGTATTGACACATGCTACAATATGGGTGAGTCTTGAATGCATTATGCTAAGTAAAAGTGGTCAGTCACAAAAGAGCATGTACTGTGTGATTCAATTACATAAAATGTCCAGAATAGGGACAGAGAGACAGAAAGTAGATGAGGGGCATCTAGGCTAGGAATGTTGGGGAGGAAACAGAGTGTCTGCTAATGTGTACAGGGCTTGTTTGGGACGATAAAATGCTCTAGAAGTGATTTTGGTGATGGCTGTGCAAGTCTGTGAAAGGAATGTGTAACTTCTACCTGATTAAACTTAAAAGCTTTTGCACAGCAAAGTAAACCATGGACAAAGTGGAAAGACAACTTACTGAATGGAGAAAATATTTGCAAATGATATGACTGATAAGGGGTTAATATCCAAAATACATAAACAGCTCCTACAACTTAATATCAAAAAACTTATCAACTCAAAACATGGGCAGAAGACATGAACAGACATGTTTCCGAAGATGTAATGGATGGCCAACAGGCACGTGAAAAGATGCTCAGCATCATTAATCATCAGAGAAATGCAAATCAAAACCACACTGACCTATCACTTCACACCTGTCATAAAGACTACAAGTAATAGATGTTGGCAAGGATGTGGAGAAATGGGAATCCTTGAACGCTGTTGGTGGGAATGTAAATTTTTGCAGCCACTGTGGAAAACAGCATGGAGACCCCTCAGAAAACTACAAGTAGAAGTGCCAAGCGATGCAGCAATTCCACTGCTAGGTATGTATCTGGAGAAAATGAAAACACCAATTTGAAAAGATACATGCACCCCAATGTTCATAGTGAAGTGAAGTGAAGTCGCTCAGTCGTGTCCGACTCTTTGCGACCCCGTGGACTGTAGCCTACCAGGCTTCTCTGTCCATGGGATTCTCTAGGCAAGAATACTGGAGTGGGTTACCATTTCCTCATAGCAGCATTTAAAAAACCAAGATACTGAAGCAACCTGTGTCTATCAGCAGATGGATGGATAAAGAAGATGTGGTGTGTGTATATATATACATACACACACACACAGTGGGATACTACTTAGGCATAAAAATGAATTAGATTTTTTCATTTGCATTTGTTACAACATGGGTGAAGCTGGAGAGTATTATCCTTAGTGGAAAAAGTCAGACAGAAAAAGACAAATGCTGTACATTATCACTTATACATAAATCTAAAAATTTCCTGGACCAGGGATCTAACCCACATCTCTTGCATCTCCTGCATTGGCAGGCGGATGCCTGCCAACTGAGCTGAGCCACTCAGATCAGTTCAGTTCAGTTCATTTCATTCGCTCAGTCGTGTCCAACTCTTTGCGACTCCATGAACCGCAGCACGCCAGCCCTCCCTATCCATCACCAACTCCCAGAGTTCACCCAAACCCATGTCCATTGAATTGGTGATGCCATCCAACCATCTCATCCTCACTCGACCCCTTCTCCTCCTGCCCTCAATATTTCCCAGCATCAGGGTCCTTTCAAATGAGTCAGCTCTTTGCATCAGCTGGCCAAAGTATTGGAGTTTCAGCTTCAACATCAGTCCTTCCAATGAACACCCAGAACTGATCTCCAGGGAAGCCCAAAGCTTAATTGTTTTTAAGTTCATCAACCTCTGTCCTGCTTCCTGGTTCCTGCAGCCTCGCCATTTGTCTCGCTGCCAGCACATACATATCTGATAGACCTGCTGCAACAGAACCCTTGTGTTTTCCTGCAGGTCCAGTTCACGAGACTGTGTGAGAAGCCAGTTTGCTTTTCCCAAAGGATATTCAAGCGAGCAGGATGGAAGAGAAATCCTAAATGCTTCAAGATTTTCTTGGTGGTCTAGGACTTCCTCAGTCTTTATTCCAAAACACCTTCAAAACTTCTCCTGCCTCTGGTGATAGTTACAAGCTTACATTTACCTTGGCTTCAAATTCAAATAACAGATCAAGGGTGAAGAGATGCGTAGCCAAATTCGCAATTTGTTCCTGTCTTTACATTCCTCTTCCAAGTTTGTTACATTTTTCTTTCTGATAAAAATAACCAATATCCTCACGTAGTAGCATACACTTTCATAAATGTACAAGGTCTAAAATGCCAGTTCTGCCATTAATTTGGAAATCAAACATTTTCTCACACATATGTCTTTAAAAACTAATGCTTGGTTCAGGGGCTTGTATAATAGTTTTGTTGGTGAACATTATAAATTGTTTTCAATTTTTTTTAATGAAATCAGTGATACTAGCAAATGATTATGGCTTTTTTTTTTTTGCAGCTGGAGTTTTTTGTTTTTTTCTTTAATACCCATTTCCTTGACAAGTGTCACATAGATCAAATCTTATTAATATTTTAAATGCTGTCAGGGTATTCACTAATGGAATTTCAGGGAATCCTTCTGAGGCTAGAAGAATCCTCATATACTGATATGTTTAATAGGTATGCGCTTAAATTTTATTTCCCATGAAACAGAGCACACTTGTAACTTATACTATTTTTAAAATATTTTGTGGGTTCAAAAATGAGTCATTGGCATCAAACAATCATGTTTAACATTCAAAAGTCAACTCCAGAACATATTCTTTGAGAAGGTCATCAATAAATAGGACTAAGTCTGGATGAGAAATATCTAGTGCTTTTTCCTGCCAACCGTGACTTTTGTGTGCCTTTACTTGCAGGAGCAAACGGTTCTGATGAAAGCAGTTGAAGATATGAGATGTGAAAGCCCCAACTTTAAGAGGACTGGAGTTTGGGAGAAGCACTTGCACCATGTTTGTGAGATAAATGTGTTATCTGGTAAAATTAGTACAAGCTATTGAAGAACAATGTGCAGATGGTTTAAGGGAGGATCAGTAGGCAGGTTGTTTTACCTTACATAGGAGAAAGATGGTTTTCTTTTCTACGAACATTTTTTTTTTTTTTTGATGGATTTCTTATGCTTCTACTCTGTACCTTTAAGCTGGACAAAGATTAATCAAAATGGGTTGCAGCTGTCCAGCCCTATTGTAGCAATGATCTTGGACTTCTTTGCTCTGTCCTGCCCTTGACCTTGGACTTTCCTCCTGCCTCTTGCTCGTGATGATCTGGCCTTGTGTCTCAAGTCCCCAGATTTCTCTTCACCGTGAGAACAAGTTGAGCTTCCGGTGCTCTGAGATACCAGTGGATCTTCCAGCCGCAGGCCAGTTCCCTAGCTGGGCTTGCCCTGGCTCCTCTGCAAGGGAGGATCGGATGATTTCAGTGTATTGTGAAGGCCGAAGGCTGGCGCGAGGAAACTCTCAAGAGTGTGTAACCAGTGATTATGAAAGCTCAGGAGCTGTCCTTATCCTGGTTGCGAAGCAGCAGAGCCTGAGTGCAGAAGCCAAGAGAAGGTTGTGCTTGGAGGTCCACGTGCTAAGGTCAGACCCAAGCGGGGAGCCCCGCGCCTCCCCTCTGTTCTTCGGAGCCTGGGCATTCACCCAGAGTGGGTATGATGACAGAACTACTTCGAAGGGATATTGAAAGCATTCAGTAAGAAGATAGCATATGTAAAGCACTCTATTGGCACAGTGGTTGGTATATAATTGAGACTTGTTTCTCACGTTGTGATAACAGTGTCATTGAAATCTATAACCTCTCAGAGAAAACTGCCTTCCAGCAGAGGACTTTGGAGAGGCAGCAAAAATGAGTGGTTCAGAGCATACACCCTGGAGCTTCATTTGTGTGTGTGTGCGTGCGTGCGTGTGCACACGTGCTCCATAGTGTCTTTGCATCGTGATTCTTTGCAACCCCATGTACTGTAGCCTGCCAGGCTCCTCTGTCCATGGGTTTCTCCAGGCAAGAAGACTGGAGTGGGTTTCCATTTCCTCCTCCAGGGGAATCTTCCTGACCCATGGATCGAACCCTCATCCAAAGATGTGTCTTCTGCATTGGCAGGAGGAATTCTTTACCCCTGGAGCCACCTGGGAAGCCTGCTTGCATGGATTCAGACCCCAACTTCCATCACTTATTTCACCTTTTAATGAGGCTAGTTAGCATTTGTAAATCTCAGTCTGATCTTCTGTAAAATGGGAAGAAGCAGGGAAGGGGATTGAGGAGGAGGCGGTAGAAGAAGAAGAAGGGGGAGGAAGACGAGGAGAAGAAGGTTTACCCTTTGGACTCTGGTGGGGTGTAAATGATTTAAACTGTATGAAGTCAATCAATGTGCCCCCCGTCCCCCCAGAGTGTGATACACTAAGCACACAACATCTTTTCTGTGAGACTTTTGACAAGAAGGATACATAACCTCCATCTAATTGTGAGGATGCATCAGATAAACCTGAATTAGGGACATTCTGAAAAACAACCGGCCTGTACTCTTCAAGAAGGTCAGCCTCATGCAAGATGAATGAAGATTCAGGAACAGTCCAGGGTAAAGGAGACGAGAGAGACATGACAACCTAACACAGAACATGATGCTTAGATTGCTCTTACCAGTCAGAGGCGGACAGCGGCCCGAGTCCGACTCAGGGACAGAGATTAGGTAACTGTATTATAGCTTTACTAAATTTTTTATTTTGAAAACTTTACTGTAGTTATGTAAGAAGAGTGTCCTTATTTTTAGGAAATGCTCCCTGAAGTATTTAGGAGCAAAGAAGAATTTAGAAAGTATGTAAAGTCCTTAGAACAATGCCTGGCAGGTAGCAGGACAGGAGCGTTCTCTATTTTCTAACTGAATTTTTCAATGCTGAATTCCATATAGTATCAAACAGTGTTCATATGACCTTCGTGGAGCCTTCTGTATTCCTTTCTAACTGAATTTTTCAATGCTGAATTCCATATAGTATCAAACAGTGTTCATATGACCTTCGTGGAGCCTTCTCTATTCCTTTCTAACTGAATTTTTCAATGCTGAATTCCATATAGTATCAAACAGTGTTCATATGACCTTCGTGGAGCCTTCTCTATTCCTTTCTAACTGAATTTTTCAATGCTGAATTCCATATAGTATCAAACAGTGTTCATATGACCTTGGTCAACAGTGTTGCCCTGCTTTTGCTTTTCCTGTTTCCCAGCCTTTGGTTTCAGATCTTCTGCAGACCTGGGAAATATATCAGAAAGTTAGAAGGAGTTTCCTTCGCTCTGAGAAGTAGTATCTCTCAGTTCCTCTGGGTTCCTCCTGCGCCCTCCACCTCTCTCATGACTCTTTCGTGAGGCTCCTTGTGCATTCAGATTGTGGAAGGTGAGCCCACCTGTGACCTCTGGAGCCGGGAATCAGACATGTCGACCCTAGTGGAGCAACCTGCTGCTGGGCACTGAGAGGGCTGCTCAGCTGAAGAGTGAAGGTTTGCAGGAAAGAGTGTCCGCCTTAAGTATTTAGAGAAATGTCCTCTAAGCACTTTACTGTGGTCCCCTCTCCCCTTGTGGGAGGAGGTGAAAATGCGTTAGTCACTCAACCACATCCAACTCTTTATGACTCTGTGGACTGTAGACAGCCAGGTTCCTCTGTCCATGGGATTGCTTTGCAGGCAGATTCTTTGTGGGATGAGATAATCAGGTGGAAGATGGGGAAGGGTGTTTAAATAAAGATGTTGACCTATAAGTCATGTGTGGATAGCTCCATAGGGACCAAGGTGGCCACACATGGGAGTTGTCTTTCAAAACTTTTGTCATGAATGGATGGCTCAAACTTGAACCCAGCCCTCAGTGACTATTACCTCGGGGTGAACAGACTAATGATGGTCTTTCCTTTGGCTACTTAGCTGCTCCTACACAAAGCATGGTTGACTGGGCTTCAGTGTAGTTGGAGTGAGCATTGTGCACAGATGTGTAACTAGCCTGAGATCCCACCTCCTTGAACCACAGTGGGGTCTTTAGGATACATGGGGTTAAAAAAAATAAAAACACAAAAACCTACCCATAATCAAATGTGCTTCATGTGGTTTTAAACCTCCATGGAGAGAGGTGTGTCAATGGGAAGGATGAGAAACATGGTCTGGACCACCTCAATTTGGATATACCTAAGAGGTGTGAGAGTGACGTTGTTCCTTGAGGTTGCGTTGCAACATCAGGAGGAGGTGCTTCTTGGGTATCAGGGCTGGCTGTCAGAATGACTTGAGACAATATCTTCCAGAGACGGAGATGGGAACACTGGTGATTTTCAACTGTACAATGCCTAGCAATGGCTAACACAGTCTCTCTCATACATTCCAAACTATTATTGAGCTCCTCCGAGGTGCTGGGCACTGTTTCTAGATGCTGACAAGTCAGTAATAAACACATGCATGTCCAATTCCTTTTTAGTCCTTTGAATAGAGAAGAAGAAAGTCTCAGGAGTTGAAAGGCTTTAACGCTTCTCTCTGGTTAAGCTTCAGGCTTAATAGTCATCTCACAGTATCTCTATTAGCAGAATTTTAACCAGCTTGTTTGTTTTCATTTATTTATTTATGGCTTTCTTTATTTATTCAGGGCTTCCCTTGTGACTCAGCTGGTAAAGAATCTGCCTAAAATGCAGGAGACCTGGGTTCAATCCCTGGGTTGGGAAGATCCCCTGGAGAAGGGAAAGGCTACCCACTCCAGTATTCTGGCCTGGAGAATTCCATGGAATGTATAGTTCTTGGGGTCGCAAAGAGTTGGACACGACTGAATGACTTTCACTTTCACTTTCTTATTTATTCAGCTTCCCTGATGGCTCAGTGGGTAAAGAATCTGCCTGCAATGCAGGAGCCACAGGAGATGTGAGTTCCATCCCTAGGGTGGGAAGATCCCCTGGAGAAGGAAATGGCAGCCCACTTCAGTATTATTGCCTGAAAAATTCCAGGGACAGAGGAGCCTGGAGGCTATATAGTCTAAAGGGTTGCAAATAGTCAGACACAACTGAGCACAAGTACCTTCCTAGCTTTGTGTTACTTATTCACTTATTTAACAATAGTTATTAGTTAGTAAGAGCTTATCATATGCCATGTTAGTTTCCATGATGCAGAATGCTACCCTGGCAAAGATGGCCTGAGCCTCTGCACTCATGGAGCCTGTATTCTAGGGGAGAATAAAATGTGCAATATTTCAGGTGGTGTGTGTTAGTGTTAGTTGCTCAGTTGTGTCCAACTCTTTGAGACCCCATGGACTATAGCCCACCAGGCTCTTCTGTCCAGGGAATTCTCCAGGCAAGAATACTGGAGTGGGTAGCCATTCCCTTCTCCAGGGGATCTTCCAGATCTAGGGATCAAACCCGCATCTCCTGAGGCTCCTCCACTGCAGGCAGATTCTTTACCATTTGAACCAGGCGTGCCAAGTGTTGTAGAATAAAACAAGGACTTCCCTGGTGAGGCAGTGGTTAAGACTTCGCCTCCCAATGCAGAGGGTGCAGGTTCGATCCCTGATTGGGGAGGTAAGATTCCAGATGCTTTGGGGTCAAAAAACCAAAACATAAATCAGAAGCAATATTGTAACACATTCTATAAAGACTTTAAAAATGGTACATCAAAACAAATCTTTCAAAAAAGTGAAACAAAGGCGGCTGAGGGCAACAAAGAGAGAGTTCTTTTTGTTCTTTTGTGTGTTTAGGTAGGTTTGGCAAAGAGTAGGCTTGTCTTCTATTTACACTAATGACACGACACTTCCTTTTCATATAAAATGTAAGTTAAAAGCCAGCTTCAAAGAGATTTGTAAGTAGATAGCAGTTCAGCACAATGGTAGCCAAATAGCTGACATTTGGTATGTTTACTTTAAGGTAATGTTCTCAAGCACTGGCTGAATGTTAAAAATCCCGACATGGGTTTTTAAAAAATTCCAGATGGTCATTCCACACTCCGGACTAATCGTTGCAGATGATTAGCCAAGCAATGCCCATCTCCTAACCCGCAGTGGGGTTATCTTCTGGAGAAACTGAACTTGAATTTAAATTTCAGGCAGAGAGCTGGAGAAGGGGGTGCAGTACAATCTGCTCCTTGAACAGTGGGATCCCCCTACCTTTCCCCAGCATCTTCACCTGCCCTGCTCGCCAGATGCCAGAGGTCTGGATCATATTTCCCAAACTTGAGACAGGATGAATCTCCCTTTTGTTGTAATTGAATGGGCCCAAGAAGAATAATTTGCAAATAATGCTGTTTTGGGGGTACTTGATGAAGAAGTTGACTTTCTTCCCAATCATAACCAGTAAAGCACAGCCTTCAGCCTTTGAACACAGAGCTTCTAGGCAACTTTCCAACAAAGAGATATGGGAAGGAAGTCTAGATGGACACATGCTAAGTTAATCGTGTTTGAAGAAGCTGGTTACAGCAGTGGAACCGGAGGGCTGGCCCTGTCAGGAATAAAGTAGGTCACACGGGGGTGTGGCCAGTAGGTGATGCCACTCACCTGGCCGGCCCCTGGTGTGTGCTCGCTCAGAAGAGCGCTACGCAGCGCTGTGCACTGTGTTACACAATCCTCAGAACTCCTCCGCGAGGGGGACGCTCTTATTCCCCCATATACAGGTGAGTAAGCAGGCGCACAGACAGGTTAAGGAACTTGCCAGATCCACGCAGCTGAGATTTGAATCAGGGCAGTTTGGGCTTCAGAGTCCCTGCACTTCATCCCACCACTGCATCCCATATTCTCATGCTGCGTAAGTATTTCTAGACCAAAAAAAAAAAAAAAAGCCCACAAAAAAGGCAGGGACGCACTCCCTGGTTTCTGCAGGTTGCAGTGGCCTTGAAGAACAGGCATACCAGTTTCCCTAACCAACTGCTTAAAGATCTCGATCTGAGCCCAGCTCATTTCCTGATGTCGTCTCCTCTATATCTCTGACATAGGTGATCCAGGCAATGTGGATTTTCCTGAGTTTATGCCTCTGTGTTTCCATGTGCTTTTTTTCTCCTTGACCTGTTGTTCAATTGCTCAGTCATGTCCGACTCTTTGTGATCACATGGACTGCTGCACACCAGGCTTCCCTGTCCTTCACTGTCTCCCTAAGTTTGCCTAAACTCATGTTCACGAGTAGATAAGTAAACAAATAGATGACTTAACCAGATAGAGATAAAGGCAGAGAAGTGATAAATGGAAGATAATGTGATAGGGAGAGGAACTTGAAATGTTTTCTTGATCACTCTTATATGATACACATCACAGATATCTTGCATATTGCCAAGCTCAGAAGCATTTGGGGAAGATGAATAGAGGAATAAACAATGAGATATATTGTAGCTCCCTAAGGGCTATATTATTCTCACTGATTCTAGGTAAAGAATCTGCCTGCCAGTGCAGAAGAGGCCAGAGACACAGGTTCAAAGGTTGGTCAGGAAGATCCCCTGGAGTAGGAAATGGCAACCTGCCCCAATATGCTTGTCTGGAAAATTCCCTGGACAGAGGAGCCTAGTGGGCTACAGTCCATGGTGTCACTAAGTGTCAGACATGACTGAGAGACTGGGCACGCAGAGAACACACATGGACCCTTGTGAAAGGCTGGGTCAGGAAGATCCCCTGGAGTAGGAAATGGCAACCTGCCCCAATATGCTTGTCTGGAAAATTCCCTGGACAGAGGAGCCTAGTGGGCTACAGTCCATGGTGTCACTAAGTGTCAGACATGACTGAGAGACTGGGCACGCAGAGAACACACATGGACCCTTGTGAACTTACCTTTAGAGAGCCATTCACAGCAGTTCTTACTCATAGATTTCACTGGGAAAGGGCACTCTTCTGACTGGGAGCAGCTCAACACAGATGATTCCTCAGTTTCTTAGGAGAGCAGAGAGCTGAGGGGATGAGGCACAAGGTAGGGTTTCTATATAGGTTGAAAGTTTCAAGAGCATGGGATGCTATGTGGCCACTCCAGCATGGCAGCCTCGCCTTAACTGGATGACATGTATGGCAGCTCCAGCTCCGAGGATGAGTGCTCCAAAATGCTCAGAAGGTTCTCTACCAGTTGAAGCAGTCACAGCCCACCCTGATTCCGGGGGGAGGGTCGCCCACCTCTCAAGGGCAGGGGTGGCAAAGTCAACATTGCTTGTGGAGGAGCAGGAAGAGTGGAAGATTTTGCTGTAACCATCTGCCAGGGGTATTGTCCTGAAATTCTATCCCCTGCTTTTTCAGACTGCTAAGTCACCTCAGTCGTGTCCGACTCTGTGTGACCCCACAGACGGCAGCCCACCAGGCTCCCCCGTCCCCAGGATTCTCCAGGCAAGAACACTGGAGTGGGTTGCCTTTTCCTTCTCCAATACAAGAAAGTGAAAAGTGAAACTGAAGTCGCTCAGTCGTGTCCGACCCTCAGCGACCCCATGGACTGCAGCCCACCAGGCTCCCCCATCCATGGGATTTTCCAGGCAAGAGGACTGGAGTGGGGTGCCATTGCCTTCTCCGTGCTTTTTCAGAACCACCTCCAAAAGATGACCCAGCTGGGAGAGGAGTTTTAAGATGCTAACATTTGGCAGAAACCCAAAAAATTCTGTAAAGCATTTTTCCTCAATTAAAAATAAAGAAATTTAAAAGAAAAAGAGGTTTTCTCCACTTTCCTTAGCCCTGCCCCGCTCTCAGTTGCTTTCCGGCTTCTGCACAACAATGGTGCCATGAACGACCCTGCAAACCCTAGACCGATTTCAGTTTGGACTTCGGTGGCCTTGTCATTTGGTTCCTCTGTGCTTTGATAGTGAATATATGGTTTTGCACAGGTGGTGCTACTGGTAAAGAACCCTTCTGCCAATGCAGGAGAAGGAGACCTAAGAGACGTGGGTTCTATCCCTGGGTTGGAAAGATCCCCTGGAAAAGGAAATGGCAACTCACTCCAGTATTCTTGTCTAGAGAATCCCATAGAGGAGTCTGGTGGGCTACAGTCCAGTTAAGTTCAGTCGCTCAGTCATGTCCAACTCTTTGCAACCCCATGGACTGCAGCATGCCAGACTTCCCTGTCCATCACCAACTCCCAGAGCTTGCTCAAACTCATGTCCATCGAGTCGGTGATGCCATCCAACCATCTTGACCTCTTCCGCCCCTGCCTTCAATCTTTCCCAGCATCAGGGCCTTTTCCAACTAGTCAGTTCTTCTCATCAGATGACCAAAGTATTGGAGCTTCAGCATCAGTTCTTCCAGTGAATTTTCAGGACCGGTTTCCTTTAGGATGGACTGGTTGGATCTCCTTGCAGTCCAAGGGACTCTTAAGAGTCTTCTCCAACACCACAGTTCAAAAGCATCAATTCTTTGGTGCACAGCTTTCTTTATAGTCCAACTCTCACATCCATACACGGCTACTGGAAAGACCATAGCCTTGACTATATGGACCTTGGTCCATAAAGTAATATCTCTGCATTTTAATATGCTATCTAGGCTACAGTCCATAGGGTTGCAATGAGTCAGATATCACTGAAGCAAAACTTAGCATGCAAGCATGCATCATTTATCCATTAAAAGAACAACAACAAAACCCTAAATTTATGGTTTTGCACAATCATTTTCTCTATTGCATGGTGCTTAACAGCTTTGCCTTCTTGATTTTAGAGTGGGGTTAGAACACAAGAGAGGCCACTTGATCATTTTCAGGAAGGTGTTTTGGAAAATTTCCAGCAGGGTGAGAGGACTCATTTTCCACCTCTTCCTCACTACCTTCTGGAGGAAATTGTCTGTCTGCTTCAGGAAGGCCATCTGACCCTGGGAGTCTGGGGAGCTTGCCCATGGCCTCTTGCTCTGCAGGGCCCCTGATACAGGCCACAAGACCCACACCTGTCCTTCCTCCTCTCTCTCACTTTTCCGTGGCCAACAATTATCCTACTGGTTATGAGAGTTTTGAGTAGTTGCTTTGGGAAGAAAACTTATTATATGAACATTGGAATCAACACTTTAAAATATTCCTTACCAGTACCAGCAGTTTTAGTGCTAGGCAAGCTGTTTAGGAGAAGAAGGAAAGAGCTTGTAGGAGAAAAAGTGGATTATTTACTATTAACTGTCTTATTTATCATTTGTGTGTGACTGAGCCATTTTGTAACTTGATATAATTCAAGTATGTATCAAAGGGAGTAGAAGGAAATGGCAAACCCACTCGAGTATTCTTGTCTGGAGAATCCCATGAACAGAGGAGCCTGGCAGGCTACAGTCTATGGGGTCGCAAGAGTCAGACATGGCTGAGCAACTAAGCACACATCAAAGGTAGCGCTTATCAGAAAGAAATAAAACTTGTGGTCTTTAACAAAGATATTAGGCAAGTTTGTGTGTATAGTTTATTTTAAAATTTTTTCTATTTTTCTTTTTTTGATATGTATTATTTATTTATTTTGGAGTATAATTCGCTTACAATGTTGCATTTCTGCCACACAACAAAGTGAATCAGCTCTATGTATACATGCATCCCCTCCCTCTTGAACATGCCTCCTCACTCTCCCACCCTGTTTATATAGTTTGTAAACTGAATAGTTTCTACTCCCCTTGCTGTGGGGAACCCACTGTGAGTTATCATTGATGCTGTGATCTCACCAAGCCTGCCTCTATTTGGTTTTTATCCACTGGTGCACATTCCATTGCAGCTGTGTGCCAGTCCCAGCCAGTCCCTGTCCTTCAGAAAATCTGGGCAGTAGGAGGAAGATGTAACTAGGGACCTGTCATGCCCAAGATCTCATTTTTCCATTACTGGAGTTGGAAACATTTTCATACACTACCAAGGCACCTAACTTTATTTGCATAAAATCACTGCAGGTGTTTGTGATAACACAGCTTCCTGAGCTCCATCCCTGAAGAGGACCTATGTTGTAGGTCTTGGGTGGGGCAAGGAATTGTTTGCCATCACCTGCAAACTGCGCTTTGCTAAGGATTTCGCCCATCTCAGCTTCTGAACCTTTTGCTACACTGACCCTCAGGTGAGGTGCTACTTTCTGCTGAACCGTGTCCTGAGTGTTTTAAAGATAAATAGATAGATAGATAGATAGATGATAGAGACACCCAAGGGGCAAAGATATAAATCCTCTGCTTTCATGCTGTTGTTGTTCATTTGCTCAGTCATCTCCGACTCTTTGCAATCCCTTGGACTACAGCATGCCAGGCTTCCCTGTCCTTCACCATCTCCTGGAGTTTGCTCAAACTCATGTTCACTGAATTGGTGATGCTAACCATCTCATCCTCAGCTGCCCTTGTCTCCTTTTGCCTTCAGTCTTTTCAACACTGGGCTCTTTCCCAGTGAGTCAGCTCTTCACGACAGGTGACCAAAGCATTGGAGCTTCAGTTTCAGCATCGCTCCTTCCAATAGGTATCCAGGGTTCAGTTCTTTTAGGATTGACTGGTTTGATCTCCTTGCTGTCTAAGGGACTCTCAAGAATCTTTTCCAGCACCATAATTTGAAAGTATCAGTTCTTCAGCGCTCAGTCTTCTTTATGGTCCAACTCTTACATCCATACATGACTACTGGAAAAACCATAGCTTTAACTACATGGACCTTTGTCAGAAAAGTGATATCTCTGTTTTTGAATACACTGTCTAGGTTTGTCATAGTTTTTCATCCAAGGATCAAGTGTCTTTTAATTTCATGGCTGCAGCCTCGATCTGCAATAATTTTGGAGCCCAAGAAAATAAAGTCTGTCATTGTTTCCATTTTTTCCCTATTTATTTGCCAAGAAGTTGACAGTGCTGAATATTCACTGGAAGGACTGATGCTGAAGCTGAAACTCTAATACTTTGGCCACCTGATGCGAAGAATTGACTCATTTGAAAAGACCCTGATGCTGGGAAAGATTGAAGGTAGGAGGAGAAGGGGATGAAGGAGGATGAGATGTTGGATGGCATCACTGACTCAATGGACATGAGTCTGAGTAAATTCTGGGAGTTGGTGATGGACAGAGATGTCTGGGCTGCTGCAGTCCATGGGGTCTCAAAGAGTTGGACGTGACTGAATTGAACTGAACTGAGCATAAGCCTGACTGTTTAGCCTGCAGGACCTCTGACTAAGGGTGGAATTCAGCTAAAATAAGCAGTTTGTCAGAGGAGCCCTTCTCTCCCTCTCTCCACCGTCTTGCTGAGAGGCTCTCGTGCCACCTCTGGAATGATTGGGCAGTCAAGCAGCCCTTTCAGGTCACGTCTAGAGAAGTGGGAGGAGGTGCAGCTCTTTTTCCCCAGCCTGAGAGCAAGAAGTTTCTTCCGTCTTTCTGAGCTCACAGCGGGGAATCAGGCTCATTCTCACCAAAATCTCTGTGGCCTCTGAAACTTTCAGGTGCCTGCGAATCACCTGGGGTCATCGCAAATTGCAGAGTCCAATTCACGGGGTCTGGATGGGGGTGGTGTGTGAGTGCATGCTAAGTTGCTTCCGTCAGTCCAACTCTTTGCCACCCCATCGAACTGTAGCCCGCCAGGCTCCTCTGTCCATGGAATTCTCCAGGCAAGAATGCTAGAGTGGGTTGCCTGTGTCCATCTCCAGGGGATCTTTTGATACCAACCCAGGGATCAAAACCAGGTCTCTTAGGTCGCTTGCATTGGCAGGCAAGTTCTTTACCCCAGCACAACCTGGGAAGCTGCAACGGGCTGGTAGTTCTGCCTTTCTCACAAGTCCCGGGACTATTCCGATGCTGCTGGTCCTCAGACCCCGCTTTGACTGGCTAGATGGTGAACACCGACAAGGGTCTCATGGAAGAGTGCACCGAGTCTGCCCTGGGAGGCCCTGACCTGAGAGCACTGGCCAAACAGAGGAGGTGGGTAATTAAATGAGTTTCAGTACTGAGATCACGTCTGAATTGAGGGCAGGTAAGGAATGTCGGAGGAGCCAGCCAGCAAGCAGAGAAACAGGATGAAGTGAGGAAAATAATCTGGGGAAACAAGAGGGTTGACTTCCAGGGAGGGCTTCCTACCAGCTTCATCTGTAGGGCTCACGGTGAGGCGGGGGGAGGCGGGCTGAGGGCTCTGCTCACCCCAGGATCCTTCTCCCAGGTGCAAAGATGCCAGATTCAGCAAATAAAACATGGGATTCCTAGTTAAATTAGTTTCTCACATAAAGAGTGAATAACTATAAGTATGCCTCAGGTATTGCGTGGGACAAACTTATATGAAATGATTACTCATTCTTTACCCAGATTCAAATTTAATAGAGCAGCCTGTGGTTCTTTATCAATAAATTGATTCATTGCTGTTAGGATAAAGTGAGTGAAACATGTTTGACATTTGTATTTGCACATAATATGACTGAGCACTATTTTTCCTGGCTTTAAAGATTTTTTTTTCTTTCTGGTCTTAGACTTCTTTGTTCAGGGTATAAAAGTCAATGAGGCCCATAGTCACATTTATTCTACAGAGAAAGTCACCAGGAAATGATGTGCTTATCAATGATTTTCATAGCCATTAGATGTTGGTCTTAATCAGTAAGAGCGATAAATTTAAACATGGTAACAGTATTGAAGATTGCTTTTAAAAAATACACAAATTGCTTTTGCTTGTTTATAAAATATCTTTTCAGAGATTTCTCTGGATTCCTTACTATAGCCATGCAAGTCAGAAGGAAGGCAGATTTGGGAGCTCTAATTTGAGAACAAGTTTCTGTTGAGAGACTGAGTCACTGGTGTTCAAAGATGAACAACCCAAACAGAGCTTTTCTGACATTTCTGCACGTTCCTACACTCTGGCAGAGATGCTCACTGATGCTCGGAACCCCATATTCCAATGCAGTTAAACAACCTTGTAGATCTAATGGGGCTTCCCTAGTGGCTCAGGCCATAAAGAATCCACCTGCAATGCCATATAGGACAAGCCCCAGGCTGGGTACCAGAAGTGATGAGATAATGAAAGGTGCTGGAACCCCAAGGAGGTGACAACCCAGTTTGTAGAGATTAGCTTGGTACCAGGGGTCCGGCCCCAGGGGATTCTTTGCTTTCCTTAATTCCTCCATGCCTGCTCCCATCACTTCTATTAACTGTTGGAGCTCAAAAACTTACCCTGAATCTGTCCACTGCTCTCCCTTCACCACCATCATCCAGGTCTAAGACATAGACATTTCTTGCCTGGATGTGGGTGATGGCTGCCAATGGTCTCCCCAGTTCAGCTCTGGGGCCATGTGGTAAGCTGAATAGTGTCCCCCAAAGACATCAGGTCTTTCACATGTTGGTTTTTTTGGGAAAGGGTCTTCACAGGTGTGATTAAGTTAAGAACCTTGAGACTGAGAGATTATCATGAATTATCAGGGTAGGATTGTGTGTGTGTGTGTGTGTGTGTGTGTGTGCGCGTGTTAGTAGCTCAGTCCTGTCCAACTCTTCATGATTCCATGGATTGAAGCCTTCCAGACTCTTTGGCCCATGGAATTCTCCAGGCAAGAATATTGGAATGCATAGCCATTCCCTTCTCCAGGGGATCTTCTCAACCCAAGGACTGAACCCTGCTCTCCTGTGTTGCAGGCAGATTCTTTACCATCTGAGCCACCATCAGGGTAGGAGCTAAATGCAATCACAAGTGTCCTTATAAGAGGGAGGCAAAGGGAGCTTTGACACATGGAGAAGAGAAGGCAATGGGATGGCAGAAGCAGAGGCTGTAGTGATGCAGCCGCAAGCCAAGGAGTGCCAGCAGTCACCAGAGGCTGGAAGAGGCATCTCCTGCCATGTGAGGACACAGAAGAAGATGGCCATCTGTGAACCAGGAAGCCAGTTCTCCCCACACACTGAACCTGCCAGAACCTGGATCTTGGACATCCCAGCTTCCAGAGCTGTGAGAAATACACATTCTGTTGTTTATAAACTGTGTTAGTTTGTTTTAGCTGCTCAAATGGACTAGACATTCTCTCTCACTATTCTTTTTAAAATAGCAACCAAGTCGTTGGCTATGACTCCACCCTTTTTAAATTCCCTACATAGCAGTTAATTAATATGTTTCTTGTGTATATGTTGGTGCATTTATTACTTATCTTTTCCTCTTATCCTATAAAGTTTGTGAAAACTTTTCTGTGTTGATTATCTTTGAATACCCAATGCCTCAAATATCATCTGGCACATACTGGCGTGGGTGCATGTGTGTGCACATACTCAGTCATATCCGACTCTTTGCAATCCCGTGGACTAGAGCCCACCAGGCTCCTCTGTCCATGGAATTTTCCAGACAAGAAAACTGGAGTGGGTAGCTATTTTCTACTCCAGGGCATTTTCCTGACCCAGGAATTGAACCCGTGTCTCTTGCATCTTCCTCATCTTCATGCAGGTGGATTCTTTACCACTGTGCCACCTGGGAAGGCACATACCGGCACTCATGAAATATTTGTGGAGTGAAAATGAAGGGGAGAAATAAGTGCAATAGCAGGATCTTTAAAGAGTGTCATGGGAGCACGGAAGAGAGAGGGCTTTTCTAGCCTCATAGCCTTGACGCTTTATCAGGTAATTGCTTCCTGGGGCTGTCATAAGGACTAGATTGATGAATAGCCAGCTCTGTGTGCTCTGTGACGTGGTCTAACAAAGTAAACTCCTGACAAAGCCTAAAGACACACCAGTCTTCCTGCCAACAATGATCTGTTGCTAGTTGCCACCAGAATCCTTTTTTAAATTTTTGAAATGGTCCAAAGTGCACCTGGCTCCCTGCTGTCAGACACAGCTGCACGCTTCACAATCTCACTTGTGTCTGTAGCCACCAACTCCCTCACCCTTTGCCCCTCCCCCACAGCTCAGAGACAGCTAGCAGATCTATGTCTTTCAGTAGTGGAAGGGGGCAGAAATTGCTTATGCTTTTCAACCCAGAAATATACTTTTGTCTAAAGAATCCCCCTGAATTCCTAAATCCTGGGGTGATTTGGAAGTCTCTGGAGATGAGTCCTCCTATATTCTGCCTATGGAACCTCATCTTATCCCTCTTAGCCACATTTTGTCCCCAGGGTATTTTGTCGTGCTCAAATAGATCAAGTGTAGACACCTGTCATCTTTGGCTAAATCCTGTAGGGAGCTCTGAAAAGATCCAATGCTGCGTGGGATCCATGAATGAGTGGTAGCCCTGGCATCACCTAGGAGCTTATTAGAATTGAAGACCCAAGACTTCCTATATTAGAATCTGCGTTCGATTCAATCTCCAGCCAATTCATCGGAGCCTGAAAGTGTAAGAAGCAGTGGTATTAAATATACCTTGGAGCTGTCTTCATCAAGCACAAAGGAGTTCCTGTATCTGCCAGTGCCAGTACAGGACTGCTCCCAGGGTGGGTGAATTCTTCCCAGGGGGCATCTGGTTTACCAAGAGCAGTGGGCAGGTGGACTTGGGCAACCTGAGGCATGTCTTCCAACAAAGAAACAGAAGCTGGGTGCTGGGAGGGCAGGCATGTAACTAGGGAAAATCAAAAAGGAATCGAGGAGAGTGTGGGCAGAGCGTGGATTCTGCTTGCCACACCTCTCATAGGAACAGCTTGGATCCAATCTCATCTCTCCTGACTTTATCCATTACTGCCCACAGTAACCTCCTCTGAGAGGAAGTGAAAATGCTTGAAACAAAACATCCTCCTAACTAGCAGCCAGGCTGCCAGCCTTAAAACAAGTGTGTCCAGGTTGGAGGAAGAGAGAGAGACAGTCCTAGCAAAGCTAATTTTTTTCTCAGAAAAGTAAGTAGTCTGTTGCTAAAAATGTCTACAATGCTGGTGTTGTGTGAATGTTCATAGGTGCTTAACTGTGTCTTAGAAACTGAAGATCTGGAGCAGGAAATGGCAACCCACTCCAGTATTCTTGCCTGGAGAATCGCATGGACAGAGGAGCCTGGCGGGCTCCAGTCCATGCAAACAGTCAGACACGACTGAGTGACTAGCACAGAGCCTGAAAAGCGTTTCCTTTTCTCCACACCCTCTCCAGGATTTATTTTTTGTAGATTTTTTTGATGATGAACACACTGGTGTGAGACGATACCTCACTGTAGTTTTGATTTGCGTTTCTCTAATAATTAGTGATGTTGAACATCTTTTCATGTGCCTCTTGGCCATCTGTATATCTTTTTTTAATTTTTTAATTTAAATTTGTATATTTTAACTGGAGGTTAATTACTTTACAATATTGTATTGGTTTTGCCACACATCAACATGAATCCGCCACAGGTATACATGTGTTCCCCATCCTGAACCCTCCTCCCTCCTCCCTCCCCATACCATCCCTCTGGGTCGTCCCAGTGCACCAGCCCCAAGCATCCAGTATGATATTATACATGTTCAATGCCATTCTCCCAAACCATCCCACCCTCGCCCTCTCCCACAGAGTCCAAAAGACTGTTCTATACATCTGTGTCTCTTTTGCTGTCTCGCCTACAGGGTTATCGTTACCATCTTTGTCTATTTAGATCTTCCACTCATTTTTTGATTGGGTAGTTTTTCTCTTTTAACACTGAGCTGCAGGTGTCGTTTGTATATTTTGAAAATTAAGCCCTTTTCTGTTGCTTCATTTGGAAATATTTTCTCTCATTTTGAGTGTGGTCTTTTCATCTTGTTCATTTGCAGAGATGTGGATGGATCTAGAGACACATAATGATTTAAGTCAGAAAGAGAAAAACAGATATATTAATCTGTATATGTGAAATCTAAAAAAAAAAAAGAAAAGGGTACAGATGAGCTTATTTGCAAAGCGAAAATAGAGACACAGATGAAGAGAATAAATGTGTGAACACCAAGGGAGGATGGGGAGGTGGGGTGAATCGGGAGATTGGGATTGACATATACACACACTAATACGTATAAAACAGATAACTAATGAGAGCTTGCTGTGCAGCACAGGGAACTCTACTCAGGGCTCTGTGGTGACCTAAATGGGAGGGAAATCCAAAAAAAAGAAGGAATGTATGTATACGTATGGCTGCATACACATGACTAAGCAACTATACTCCAACTTTTGTTTAGTCACTAAGTCATATTTGACTCTTTGGACCACATGGACTGCAGATTGAAAGGCTATTCTGTCTTCCACTGTCTCCCAGAGTTTGCTCAAATTCACGTCCATTGAGTTGGTGATGCTATCTAACCCATCTCATCCTCTGTTAGCCCCTTCTCCTCCTGCCCTCAGTCTTTCCCAGCATCAGGATCTTTTCCAATGACTTGATTCTTTGCCTTAGGTAGCCAAAGTACTGGAACTTCAGCTATAGCAACAGTTCTTCCAATGAATACTCGGGGTGGATTTCCAATAAAATTAGCAAAAAAAGAAAATGATGAGTGTAAGTTTTTGAGGCAGTAAAGCTACCTGGCATTCTTTCTTTATGGTAATCTCCTCACATTAAAAATAATAATAAGTTTCATTAGTTTTTTTTAGAGAGAGGAGGTAGATTAAGATAATATGGTTAGTTTTTTTTTAAATGCATTTATTGAAGTATAATTTACCTTCAGTAAAAAAGTCACCCTTTAAAACATACAGTTCTCTGAATTTTAACAAATGTTGACAGTTGTATAATCACCAGCACAAACAATAGTACAGTTTTATCAGAATAAAAGTTTCCTTCTGCCCCTTTGTAGCCATCTTTTTCTTTACCCCTTTTTCTTTTCTAATTCTTGGCTACTGCTAATCTGATTTCTGTCTCTACAGTCTTGGAGTATCTCCATATGATATTCTTTTGCAGAATATCATAAAAATGGAATCAAGCATTTGGTAGCTTTTTGTGTCTTGTTTCTTTCACTTGACATAATGCTTCTGAGATTTACTCACATTGTGTGTGTAGGTATGTATATAGCTTAACTATTTCTTCTTATGCTGAGTTATACTCTTGGTATGGATGTACCAAGATTTGTTCATCCATTCACCAATCAACAGACATTTGCATTGTTTCCACTTTTAGGTATTAGGCAAATTCGGCTATGAACATTTGTGTATAGTTTTTTATGGGAACACGTGTTTTCATTTCTCTTGGGTAACCATCTAGAGTAAAATGGCTGGATCATACAGTAGCTGTATGAATTTTGTAAAAAAAAAAAAAAAAATTTTTACCTATGGCTGTACTTGGTCTTCCTTGCTTTGGGAGGACTTTCTCTGGCGGCGAGCAGGGGCTACTCTTCATTGTGGTACTCAGGTTTCTTGTGCGCTGGCCTCTCTTGCTGCAGAGCACAGGCTCTAGGCACACAGGCCTCAGCAACTGTGGCTCCTGAGCTCAGCAGCTGTGGCTTGTAGGCTCTAGAGCATGGGCTCAGTGGCTCTGGTGCGTGGGCTTGCTTGCCCCCTGGCATGCGGAATCTTCCCGGACCAGCGATCGAACCCGTGTTCCCCGCGTTGGCAGGCAGGTTCTTAGCCACGGCACCACCAGGCAAGTCCGTAACTGTATAAACTTTTAAAGAAACTGCCAAGCTGTTTCACAAGCTGATTGTACTATATCACACGGTCACCAGCAGAGGATGAGAGTTTCAGTGGATTCTCATATTTCACAGTGCTTGGTACTGTCAGTTCCCCCTCTGTAATTTTAGATATTCTAATAGGGGCATAATAGGTCTCATTGTAGTTTAACTTATGTTTTCTTCATGACTACTGGTGTTGAGCATCTTCTCATATCCTCATTGGCCTTTCCTCTTATCTTTTCTGTAAAGTATTCAAATGAATTTTTAAAATGGAATTGTTTTCCTATTAAATTCTGAATTGTGATAGATCTTTTATATTCTGGTTACCTTTCTTTTATCAGATGCATGCTTTGAAAATATTTTCTCTCAGTCTCTGTCTTACCATTTTCTTAATGTCTTTCAAAGAGCTGAAGTGTTTTGGTTTTCTTTTTTCTAAAACTTTTAATTTTGTATTGGAGCTTAGCCAACTAACAACATTGCTTGTGATAGTTTTAGGTGGACAGCAAAGGGACTCAGCTGTTCTTAGAAGTTTTTTTTTTTCCTCCTTAATCTCTTTCTTTTTAAAAAATGGAGCTAAAATTCTGTTTTAAAGTATACAATTCAGTTGTTTTTAGTATATACACAAAATCTTACAACCACCATCACTATCTACAGGACATTTTAATCCAAAAAGAAACCTCAGATCCACTGGCAGTCACTCCTCGTCCCCTCCTCCACCTAGATCCTGGCAACTGCTAATCTACTTTATCTCTTTAGATTTGCTTATTTGGGATATTTTATACAAATGGAATCACAATATGTGGCCTTTATTTTCTGGCTCCTTTTACTTAGCATAATATGCTCAAGATTCACACATGTTGTAGCATGGGTCATTCCTTTTACAAGCTGAATAGCATTTCACTGTAGAGTGATAACCTACTTCATTTGTTCATCAGTTGATGGACACTTGGATTATTTCCCTTTTTGGCTATTATGCATAAAGCTGCTATGAACATTGGTGCACAAGTTTATGTGGGGGGACATATGTTTTCTGGGTATACACTTGGAATGAAATTGCTGGATCATATGGTAATTCTGTCCTTTATTATTTCATGCAACATTTCTTTGCATGAAATGTTCCCTTGGTATCTCTAATTTTCTTGAAGAGATCTCAAGTCTTTCCCATTCTATTGTTTTCTTCTATTTCTTTGTACTGATCATTGAGGAAGGCTTTATCTCTCCTTGCTATTCTTTGAAACTCTGCATTCAGATGGGTATATATTTGCTTTTCTCCTTTGCCTTTTGCTTCTCTTCTTTTCACAGCTATTTGTAAAGCCTCCTCAGACAACCATTTTGCCTTTTTGCATTTCTTTTTCTTAGAGATGGTCTTGATCACCACCTCCTGTACAATGTCACAAACCTCCATCTAAAATTCTTCAAGTACTCTATCAAATCTAGTCCCTTAAATCTACTTGTCACTTCCACTGTATAATTGCAAGGGATTTGATATAGGTCATACCTGAATGGTCTAGTGATTTTCCATACTTTCTTCAGTTTCAGTCTGAATTTGGCAATAAGGAGATCATGATCTGAGCCACAGCCAGCTCCCGGTCTTGTTTTTGCTGACCGTATAGAGCTTCTCCATCTTCGGCCACAAAGAATATAATCAATCTGGTTTTAGTAATAACCATCTGGTGTTGTTAATGTGTAAGTCGTCTCTTGTGTTGTTGGAAGAGGGTGCTTGCTATGACCAGTGCATTCTCTTGGCAAAACTCTGTAGCCTTTGCCCTGCTTCATTTTGCACTCCAAGGCCAAATTTGTCTGTTATTTCAGGTATCTCTTGACTTCCTACTTTTGCATTCCAGTCCCCTATGATGAAAAGAACATCTTTTTTGTGTGTTAGTTCTAGAAGGTCTTGTAGGGCAGCGTAGAACTGTTCAACTTCAGCTTCTTCAGCAGTTGTGGTTGGGGCATAGACTTGGATTACTGTGATATTGAATGGTTTGCCCTGGAAACAAACAGAGATCATTCTGTCATTTTTGAGATTGCACCCAAGTACTTCATTATGAATTCTTTTGTTGACCATAATGGCTACTCTATTTCTTCTAAGGGATTCTTGCCCACAGTAGTAGAATCAATGGTGATCTGAATTAATTCTGTTTCTGGTCCATTTTAGTTCACTGATTCCTAAAATGTCAACGTTCACTCTTGCCATCTCCTGTATGACCACTTCCAGTTTACCTGGATTCATGGGCCTAACATTCCAGGTTCCTATGCAATATTGTTCTTTACAGCATCAAACTTTTCTTCCATCACTAGTCACATCCACAACTGGGCATTGTTTCACTTTGGCTCCATCTCTTCATTCTTTCTGGAGTTATTTCTCCACTCTTCTCCAGTAGCATATTGGGTACCTACCGACTTAAGGAGTTCATGTTTCAGTGTCATATCTTTTGCCTTTTCATATTGTTCATGGGGTTCTTAAGGTAAGAATACTGAAGTGGTTTGCCATTCCCTTCTCCAGTGGGCCATGTTTTATCAGAACACGCCACCATGACATCTCCATCTTGGGTGGCCCCACATGGCATGGCTCATAGTTTCACTGAGTTAAACAAGGCTGTGATTCATGTGATCAGTTTGGTTAGTTTTTTTTGCTTATGGTTTTCATTCTGAAGTGAATGAAACAGAAGCAGAAGATATTAAGAAGAGGTGGCAAGAATACACAGAAGAACTACACAAAAAAGATCTTAATGACCCAGATAACCACAATGGTGTGATCACTCACCTAGAGCCAGACAACATGCAATGTGAAGTCAACTGGGTCTTAGGAAGCATCACTACGAACAAAGCTAGTGGAGGTGATGGAATTCCTGTTGAGCTATTTCAAATCCTAAAAGATGATGCTGTGAAAGTGCTGCACTCAATATGCCAGCAAATTTGGAAAATTCAGTAGTGGTCACAGGACTGGAAAAGGTCAGTTTTCATTCCAGTCTCAAAGGAAGGCAATGTCAAAGAATGTTCAACTACTGCACAATTGCACTCATCTCACACACTAGCAAAATAATGCTGAAATTTCTCCAAGTGAGGCTCCAACAGTATGTGAACCTTGAACTTCCAGATGTTCAAACTTGATTTAGAAAAGGCAGAGGAACCAGAGATCAAATTGCCAACATCTGTTGGATCATAGAAAAAGCAAGATAGTTCCAGGAAAACATCTACTTCTGCTTTACTGACTATGCCAAAGACTTTGACTGTGTGGATCACAGCAAACTCTGGAAAATTCTTCAAGAGTTGGGAGTATTAGACCACCTTACCTGCCTCCCGAGAAATCTGTATACAGGTCAAGAAGAAACAGTTAGAACTTGTTTCCCCATCTACTTGTCATGAAAGGATGGACCAGATGCCATGATCTTAGTTTTCTAAATCTTGAGTTTTAAGCCAGCTTTTGACTCTCCTCTTTTACTTTCATCAAGAGGCTCTTCAGTGCCTCTTCGCTTTCTGCCATCAGGGTGGTGTACTGTGCCCTTAAAAAAAAACTTGTCTTTTTATTGTTAAGTTGTGAGAGTTCAGAGAGCAGAAGTTTTAGATAGTGGAAAAAAATTGTGCAATCTTTATTTTATGGTTTGAGCGTCTCATGTTTTATATAAGCAATAATTGCCTAATCTAAGGTGGCAAGGATTTTTTCTCCTTTTTTTTCTCCCTACAAGTTGTAATGTTGTTGGTTTTATATTTAGGTTTATGATCCATTCAAGTTGAATTTTGTTTATGATTCTGGGTACAAGTCAAAGTTCGTTATTTTTATAAATGAATAAATAAATATTGCAGCACTATTGAAGATACTTTCCATTTGCTTTTGATTTACATTGCTATCTGTGTCAATAATCAATTGCCACGTGTGTATGAGTCTTTTTCTGGACTCCACTCTGCTCCACTGATGTCTAGGTCTCTTGCTCACTCATTTCACATTATCTTAATTATTGTAGCTCCTATGCTGCTGCTGCTGCTGCTGCTAAGTCACTTCAGTCGTGGCCGACTCTGTGCGACCCCATAGATGGCAGCCCACCAGGCTCCCCCGTCCCTGGGGTTCTCCAGGCAAGAACACTGGAGTGGGTTGCCATTTCCTTCTCCAATGCATGAAAGTGTAAAGTGACAGGGAAGTCGCTTAGTCATGTCCAACTCCTAACGACCCCATGGACTGCAGCCCACCAGGCTCCTCCGTCCATGGGATTTTCCAGGCAAGAGTACTGGAGTGGGGTGCCATTGCCTTCTCCCATTGTAGTTCCTATAGTAAGTCTTAAAATTCAACAGTGTTGGGGCTTCCCTGGTGGTCCAGTGGTTAGGACTTTGTCTTCCAATGCAGGGGATGTAGTTTCAATCCCTGGTTTGGGGAACTAGGATCCCACATGCCTTGAGACCAAAAAACTAAAATATAAAACAAGCAATAAAGACTAAAAATGATCCACATCAAAAAAATCTTAGAAAAAATATCCTAACAACCTAACTGAAGTAAGTATAAATAACGTGATGTTAAAAAAAAAAAATTCAGTTGTGTTATTTCTTCAACTTTGTTTTGCTTTTCCAAAGTTGTTTTGTGTACTCTAGGTCCTTGGATTTTCCACATAAATTTTAGAATCAACTTCTTGTTTTTAAAAAGACTTTTAAAAATTTAAAGTAAAAATAAAAAGAATTTTAGAATTTCTGTTTCTTAAAAAGCCTGCTAAGTTTTGTTCAGAATTGCATTGACCATATAGATAAATTTGGGGAGGAATTAACAATATTGAGTTTTCTGATCTTTGAACATACCCATGAACAGATAATTCTTTTTTTATTTTTGTTTGGCCATGCCACGTGGCTTTCAGGAATGAACAGATGTCTTTGGAAGGCTCATTTCTAGTCCCAGTTCTGGTATGTTTATCTCTCACAACTGATGATCAGTCAAAGGGTAATTCCCTTCTTCTTGCAAAGATGGGTTCAGGAAAGGGTTTGTGACTCGATTCTGGCCCATGAGCCTGGAGGGAAATTGGCTTTGAGAGTTCTGGGAACAGTGTCTCTGTCTTAAGAAGACACAGGAAGAGAGGCCCCTTTCTTTCTCCGGATGTTGTGATGTCTAGATATGATGCCAGGAATTGCTGCGGTCATCTTATGAGGGGAACCAGAATGAGGCCAAACCGCCAACATGCAGAGGATGACGAAGCAAAAATACAGAAAGACCCTGGATCCTGACAACCACGCTGAGCCAGGCTCCAACCAACCTTGGAGCCAACAGGATGCTTCCTTGTTAGGTGAGAAAAAGATCTTCAGGACAGTCAAGTCTATTTGCATTGGAATTTTCTGTTACATGCAGTGGAAATCATCTAATATCTTATCAAACTGCTAAAACACAGTCCTGGAAAATCTATAAGCTGTAGATTTTTCATTTAAAGAATTTGTTGGTTTATTTTTCCTAATCTTTATTTAAAACTTTTGCACTGTTTTCCATTATGCACTCACTATATGAATTCGGCCTCATTATAAAAGTACAAACAATATAAGCAATGTAAACCAACAAAAAGTCAGATGTTGGTGGAAATGTAAATTTGTGCAACCTCTGTGGAAAACAGTATGGAAATTCCTTAAAAAAAAACTAAAAATAGAACTACTATAGAATCCAGAAATTTCACCCCTGGGTATAAATCTAGAAAAAATGAATACTTTAATTCTAAAAGATACATGCACCCCAATGTTCATAGCAGTACCATTTACAATAGCCAAGATATGGAAGCAACATAAAGTGTCCACAGACAGATGAGTGGGTAAAGAAAATATGCTGTATATACACAATGGAATATTACTCAGCTGTAAAAAGGGTGAAATAATGCAATTTGGAGCATGGATGGACTTAGAGATTATTGTAAGTGAAGTCAGGCAGAGAAAGACAAATATCATATGAGGTTACTATGTGTAGAACCTAAAAAAAATTATATGATGATACAAATGAACTTATTTTCAAAACAGAAACAGACTGATAGACACAGGAAACAAATGTATGGTTACTGAAGGGGCAAGAGCAGGGATGTATTAGAAGTTTGGGGTTGACAGAAGTGCATTACTATATGTAAAATGGATAAACAATGGTCCTACTATGTAGCACAGAGAACTTCATTCAATATCTTGTAATAACCTATAATAGGAAAGAATCTGAAAAAGAATATGTATACAAAACCGAATCACTTTGCTGTACACCAGAAACGAAGACAACATTGTAAATCAACTACAGTAAAAAAAAGTCGGCTTCCTCCAACTCTCCTTTCTCCCAAAGGTAACCTGATGCCCTTACTGGAGAATAACCATTATTATCAATTTGCTGTGTATCCCTCTGGATTTTTTTCTATGGGTGAGAGAGTGACAAATATACATATTTTAAAAACATAGCTTATTTAAATATTTATAGGTGCAGGTGAATGAATAAAATTTACAAGGACTTTTTTAAAATATAAGAACTTTTGTCACATGTATATTGAAAGGATTTTGAATATTTCTCCTTTAACAAGGAGAACATTGTGTATTGAGATATATGTGTGAAAGTGAAAGTGTTAGTCACACAGTCATGTCTGACTCTTTGTGACCGCATGGACTGTAAGTTGCCAGGCTCCATCCATGGGATTTCCCAGGCAAGAATACTGGAGCGGGTTGCCATTTCCTCCTTCAGGGGATCTTCCCACCTCAGGGACTGAACCCAGATCACCTACATTGAAGGCAGATTCTTTACCATCTGAGTCACCAGAGAAGCCCAGCTGAGATATATATTATATGTTATACGTTAGAATCCAGTAGAAAGTCCTGGTAACCTTTAAAAAAGATAAAAATGGAAATCTAAAAAGAAATATTGGTCCAGAGTAGTTATAAAATACACATTCCTTATTAATGATATAGTTCCAGACTCAACCAATTCTGTTAGCAGTAGACTATTCCACCTGTCATATTCTTGCACCCTTTCCTCAGTTACACTTTTCTTCCACCCCTTCTATCTAGGGCTGTGACTTTACATGAAAAGGAGCTGTTAAAAGACAAGTGTTTAACCACCTTGGGTCATGTAAGTTATTGAGTCACAACAACCTGGATTAAAAATTCATAATTTCCCCCCCCAAATTCCTACAGCCTCATTCCCTGAACTAATGTTAACAGTGTGATATGTCATTTTCTTTATCTTCTCTTGCGCTGGTGTGAGTGATTGTGTATTGTTGTTGAGTTGCTCAGTTGTGTCCGAGTCTGTGCGACCCCCTGTGCTGCAGCGCTGCAGGCTTCCTTGTCCTTCATCATCTCCCGGAGTTAACGCAGTCATGTGCACTGAGTCTGTGTATGTATGTGTGTAAAATGGGGTCACGCATTACCATTTAATTTAGAATATGGGTTTGACTGTAATAAAGACCCAAAACAGTGGCTCACACCTAACAGAAGTTCATTTCTCATTTACAAAACAGTCCAGTTTTAAGTATTAATAGTCTAGGAGATACCGACATTCCTCCAGTGTCGGGGACCCTGGAGCCTCCTGGCTTGTAGTTCTAAACTTGCTAGGTATTGTACTCATCTGTATGATTACTGTCACTTATTCACGCCAACGTAAGCAAGTGAAAATCTAAGGAGAACACATTTCCCTTTCTAAAGAGAACAACCTTGAAGTTGCATGCATCTCATCAGCTCTCATGTTGCCGGCCGTACTTTAACCACAAACCACCTCTGCGAGGGAGGCAGGAAGAAGCAGTCAGGGATGGAGGGACGCAGACAGCTTTCCGGCTGCCTCCCAGCAGGACAGAATCTCGGGCACCCTGAGCATCAGTGTGATCAGGCCAGATCATTTTTATGAGCAGAGGCTGAGGCTGGAGGGCTGCAAGTTCTCTGATTAAAGAATGACACAGAAAGGGCAGAAACAGTAAAGGGAAGGATTGATAAACTAAAACTCAAAACTTTAGAACCATCAAAAATACCATACGCAAGTGAAAAGGCACATAGTGTGCCGTGAAAACTATTTGCAACATATATAATAGGCCAATGCTTAGTAATCTCAATATAAACAGCTCCTACACATGTGGAAGAAATAAACAAATGCTCTAGTTGAAATCGGCAAAGGATATCAGTGACAACTCAGAAAAGGAGAAATACTGTAAGCAAATAAATATATGTGAAAAATCCTCCAAGCACTGTATATGGTTTTTAAAAATGCAAATTAAAACAGTAATGGATTACCATTTATCACACACAGTCTTTGTGTTGAAACTTTATGTATGTTGAGTGTTCTGGGCTGGGAGAAGTGAGGGAGCTTTTTTGGCATTCTCATGCTCTGTTGGTTGAAATATAAATAAAATAACCTTTTGGGAGAGCCATCTGGCAATATGAATCAAAAATCTTTCAAAAAGGACAGACTCAGAAATTCTACATTAGAAACATGTCTTGGGGAAATTGAAGTGTACATCTACTCTACATTAGAAACGTGTCCTGTTTTCTAATATTTAGGAGACTCAACACAGAATTGTTTATATAACATGGAAAAACCTGGAAATGACATAAATACCTCACAATAAGGGATTAGATATTTAATTTAATATTTGTCCCTACAACAGGTTCAGTTCAGTTCAGTTGCTCAGTCGTGTCCGACTCTTTGTGACCCCATGAATCGCAGCACGCCAGGCCTCCCTGTCCATCACCAACTCCCGTAGTTCACTCAAACTCATGTGCATTGAATCGGTGATGCCATCCAGCCATCTCATCCTCTGTTGTCCCCTTCTCCTCCTGCCCCCAATCCCTCCCAGCATCAGAGTCTTTTCCAATGAGTCAACTCTTCGCATGAGGTGGCCAAAGTATTGGAGTTTCAGCTTTAGCATCAGTCCTTCCAAAGAACACCCAGGACTGATCTCCTTTAGAATGGAGATCTCCTTTAGTTGGATCTCCTTGCAGTCCAAGGGATTCTCAAGAGTCTTCTCCAACACCACAGTTCAAAAGCATCAATTCTTCGGCACTCAGCTTTCTTCACAGTCCAACTCTCACATCCATACATGACCACTGGAAAAACCATAGCCTTGACTAGATGGACCTTTGTTGGCAATGTAATGTCTCTGCCTTTATTTTATTTTATTTTTACTTTATTTTACTTTACAATATGTCTCTGCTTTTTAATATGCTATTTAGGTTGGTCATAACTTTGGAGATCTGAAAAACTGTTTTTCATAGGTCTCCACAACATAACAAATAATGATAAAAATAAAGACTCAAATGGGCCTTCAACTTTGTTCAAAACCCAGGATTAATCTACTATTCCTACCAAATAGCTAGTCAAAGCAGGGTAAATTGGGCATCCAGTTCCTTGTTTATTTCCTTCTGAATGTTATAAAAGGCCTGCAACTCATCCATTTGATCAAAGTGGTTATTCCTGCACCACTCCTATTTCCACACACCCCTCCATTCAGCCTTGGCACACTTTTGTATTTCAAAGTTGCCTCAGGTATTCTAATCACACCTGAGTTCACCTCAGTAACAGTGGAGAAGTAGGTGTGGGATGCACCCACCTGGAATTCCTGACAGTGGTTATCCATCATGCTTCATAACTTTCTCCAGCCTTACAAGCCACAACAGGTGTTAAAATTGTTAAAGATGAAATTTTAAATTAAACTTAGATCTTTTCTTATTTCTGTGGCCCTTTGGGACACCTCAGAGTTCTAATTTCATAAGGAAAACGCATTATCTACAGAAACACATGGGTTTTCATGAATCTGATTATCAGTGCTCTTAACTCCTAAAGCACTCTTTAATGGCTCAGTTTGTTGGATCTGCTACAGTCACATAAAGACACACACAAAGCTGCTGAATCTTAGTCTACAAGAATAGAAATGATAACAGTAAGTGTAACACGTACAAGAATAATTTACACACATACATGGATTGTTCATAGACCTTCCATTACATATTATTCTGGTATACTTTCTATTGTATGCTTGAGATGACTATACTACACTCTCATAACCAACTATTTGCCTGGACAAAATAAGGAAAATGTGTACATGTTATAATACTACGAGTGTGAATTTGGATATCATAACTACTTATAAATTTTCCTGATGGTCACTTTCAGACTCAATGGCCAAAATCAGTGACTGAGAGAATAAGACTGTTAGAATTAGACTGTTGAGATCTTTCCATGCAGCACTTTCCTAAGAAAGGTTTATCACTGATGGTATTATCAGGTGCATATTAGTGGTAATCAGATATGCATTTTTATGTCAATTATTATGTATTTATTTTTAATGAGTTTTAGCAAAATATAACTAGTACATAGTAATAGTGCTAGTATAATTCAGTTTGTTTCTTGGAAATTATTACTTAGGATGAGGCTAAAGTCAATGGACACTTGGACTGGTGAAATTTGTTATTTTGTTGTTTTTCTTGCCTTTCTTAACCTATCAGCTGTTTTCATCTATAAGGTTTTCTTGAAGTTAAATGTGAAAGGCTACATACTATATGATTTCATTTATATAAAACTCTAGGAAAGGCAAAACTAGTGTGAAAGAAAGCAGATCAATTCTTGTCAGAGCCTGAGCCTAAAGGAAGTCAACTGCAAAGGGGCATGAGGAAACTTTTTGGGGTGAAGGAAATGACATGTGTTGTAATAATTATATAACTGTTTACATATGTCAGAATTAATTGAATTCATCATAAAAGTGATGAAAACAGCTCTTTAAAAACCTAATTTCTTTTTCTCTCTCTTTTTTAACCTCCAAAGCATCTACTTCACCTGAGAGCTGGTTTGTCTTGTGGAGGCAAGACGGCTGCCAATAGCTCCCAGGTCTCTGAGTCCAAACCCAGAGAAGGGGTGAGTGAGTGTCTCCCCTACCTCTGTCCCACCCTTTAGCAAGAGTCCTAGACTTCCCTCTAATTGGATTATCTTGATCACGTGACTTTCCTTGTGGTCAGGGAAGAGCTTTGTGTTGATGATTTAGGTCTGGGTTAGATGCTGGTCCTTAAAACATTGTGGCAAGAGTATGTAGGTTCAGTGAAGTCGCTCAGTCCTGTCTGACTCTTTGTGACCCCATGGACTGTAGCCTACCAGGCTCCTCCCTCTAGGCAATTCTCCAGGCAAGAAAATGTCTGGAAGGATATACACCGGAGTGCCAACAGAGGTTATCTTCAAGTGGCAGGAATATGAGGAATTAAAAATCTTGCTTTTTAGGTTTGTCTGCATTTTTCATTTTTGACTGCATGCATGCATGATCTGAATAAATTTTAAAAATGAAAACTCTAAATATGAGGAAAAGTTGACACATAACACTTGCAATGCAATTAATTGCTTGAGAGATTTAAAGCAGACGTGTTGGCAAACAGGAACTAGGAGTTTTCACAGTGGTACCAACTGTGCTTTGCAGAAGTTTCTAACTGCCTTTCTCTTGCCTCTGTTATGAAATTGTGGTCATTTCTAAAGGCGTAATCTGAGATCTTGGAAGGTTAGTCTGGTTTGAAACCACTGGTTCCAGTGGTTAGAATTTTTCCCTAATGTTAGGGTAGGAAATACTTTAGCTTTCTCTAGAGACATTTTCACTTGTCACCTTCAAGCACTATGAAGAGGGTCCCAATACGATATGGGGTGCAGAGCACATGTGTCTCTTGCAGAGGAGCCTCCGTGCACCGAAGGGGAGGAGCTGGCCCTGTTCTCCACTTCCTTCTTGGACAGAGGGTGCTGAGTGTCCCTTCAGGAAGTGGCCACCCTAGAGAGTCCCCAGCGTTCTCGGCACCCTGAATCACAGTGTGGCTCTGGCTGTGGGCACCACAGAAGGGGTCTCAGGTCTGAAGACTCAGGGTGTAGGGAGAAATCAAAGTGGAGTGCGTGTCTGGCTTCACTTCTGTTAGATGCTGGGTATCGGGAGTTCTTCCTACAATTCATGAAGAAATTCCTGCTGCTCTTGCACGTTCTTTATCCTAGAAAAGAGAACTTGTTCCACTGGCAGAAAAGACTTCCACTGGTGGAAGAAGGTAAGGCAATCTCATGGCAGCCGGGGAGTCCCATGACTCGCTTCGATTTCTGCTTGAAATTGATGCCCAGCTCTGCATTTTGAGAAACTTGATTTTATCTGGTCCTGTACTTCCAAAATTATTCTCAGTGCAATGGGAAGAAACGGACTGGGAATTCTGTGTCATGGTGAGAGCTCTCCTTACCAAAAGGATCAAAATGCTCCCGTTTGAGAGGTCAAGGCACTCTGGTCTCAGTCGGAAAATATATGTGGGAGAGGAAATGAGGCCAGAGGGTGGATATTGGGTGGTCTGAAGGGAACATTCTGTGTTTCTCCTGGTAATGTCATCCACTCCCTCCCACAGGAATGGATTAAATAAGCACCACTCAGGGAGGAAGCTTGTTTGTCTTGTTCAGTATTGTACGCACAGCATCTGGAACGATCAGAAGTGCTCAACACATCCATGATGAATGAATGGAAGGCCAGCTAGTTGAATGGATGAATCCTTATTAATTCCTAGAGGTGCTGTCTATGAGAATTTCCCTTGATGCTTCTGGGAAGATTAGACTCCCTCCTCTGGATTTCCATGACATTTTGAATTAAACCTCTTAACTCATAGTATAGAAACTATTTGCTTACGTATCTGTTTTCTGTAAAAGACTGTGGGCTCCACAAACAGGGATTCTGTCTTATTGTTCTTTTTTCTTAAGTGGGATGTTGTTTTCTTTTCTTTTAAACTTAATTTTATTTATTTATTTACTAGTTTTAGTTGCAATGGATCTTTATTGGTGTGCACGGGCTTTCTCTAGTTGCACTGAGCGGGGGCTACTTTTCCTTGTGGTACACGCTTCTCATTGCTGTGGCTTCTTTTTTTGCAGAACACGGGCTTTAGGCACATGGGCTTCAGTAGTTGAGGCTCACAGGCCCTAGAGTACAGCCTCAGAAGTTGTGGCTCACAAGTCTAATTGCCTGCAATTCTGTCTTATTTTTCCAGATAGCTAACTATAAACATTTCACATAGTACTCTGGCACATGGTAGATATTCGTTGAATACAATGATAATACTGTGGCAGCCTTGTGAAAATCTCAGCTTGTGGGAAGTACTTGTTGAGTGGATCAGGATATTACATTAATCAAGGCCCCTTTGCTTCTTTGGTGTTGGCCTTTGCTTTTTTGCTGCTTACCAGGGAACAAGTATCCTTATTATTATTATTATTTTTCAAAAATATTTATTTTTATTCATTTGGTTGCTCCAGGGCTTAGCTGTGGCATGCAGCTCTCAGTTGTGGTGTATGGGATCTATTTCCTCAACCGGGGATCGAACCTGATCACCCTGCATTGGGAGCACAGAGTCTTAGCTACTGGATCACCAGGGAAGCCCCAGAAATTCTTTTATTTTCAGCTGTTATTACAGCATCCTCTCTGCTGAGGATACTGTAATACACGGGATGGTTTCCATGGTTTACGTTATCTATTTTCAGCTGTTATTACAATATCCTCTCTGCTGAACCCACAAATATGCTGAACAGTTTCCATGGTTTACGTTGCCAGGATCAAATTAGTCACCTCCTGATGTAAAGTGTCTGCCTACAATGCGGGAGACCCAGGTTCGATCCCTGGGTTGGGAAGATCCCCTGGAGAAGGAAATGGGCAACCCACTCCAGTACTCTTGCCTGGAAAATCCCATGGACTGAGAAGCCTGGTAGGCTACAGGACTGAGTGAATTTCCCTTCCTTCCTTCCTGATATTATGCAAAGAGACACCTTAATCTTATCAGCAAGCCATCTCTGTGTCTTAGAATTTCCACAATTTGTTGTGATCCACACAGTCAAAGGCTTTGGCATAGTCAATAAAGCAGAAGTAGATGTCTTTCTGGAACTCTCTCGCTTTTTTGATGATTCAGTGGATGTTGGCTATTTGATCTCTGGTTCCCATGCCTTTTCTAAATCCAGCTTGAACATATGTAAATTCACAGTTCACATACTGCTGAAGCCTGGATTGGAGAATTTTGAGCATTACTTAGCATGTGAGATGAGTGCAATTGTGTGGTAGTTTGAACATTCTTTGGCATTGCCTTTCTTTGAGATTAGAATGAAAACTGACCTTTTCCAGTCCTGTGGCCACTGCTGAGTTTTCCAAATTTGCTGGCTTATTGAGTACAGCACTTTCACAGCATCATCTTTTAGGATTTGAAATAGCTCAACTGGAATACCATCACCTCCACTAGCTTTGTTCGTAGTGATGCTTCCTAAGGTCCACTTGACTTAGCATTCCAGAATGTCTGGTTCTAGGTGAGTGATCATACCATTGTTGTTATCTGGGTCATGAAAATCTTTTTTGTACAGTTCTTCTGTGTATTCTTGCTACATCTTCTTAATATCTTCTACTTCTGTTAAGTCCCTACCATTTCTGTCCTTTATTGAGCCCATCTTTTCATGAAATATTCCCTTGGTATCTCTAATTTTCTTGAAGAGATCTCTAGTCTTTCCCATTCTATTGGTTTCCTCTATTTCTTTGCACTGATCCCTGAGGAAGGCTTTCTTATCTCTCCTTGCTATTCTTTGGAACTCTGCATTCAGATGGGTTTATCTTTGCTTTTCTCCTTTGCCTTTAGCTTCTCTTCTTTTCTCATCTATTTGTAAGTCATTTTGGCTCATCTCTATTATCATCTATGATCCTCTCTTCTGGAGACTATACTTCCTCCTCTGGGTACATTTACCTTCCAACCAGGTCACATTTCCCTGGGGACCAGGTGGGGATTTACATGGCATCACTGGTAACTCTGAAAAAAGCAAGTGGTCACATGTGGGCATCAGTCCTCATCCAGAAATAATATTCATTGTTCTGAGACCAGGAATCTAGAAAGTCAAGACCTAAATTGAGTGGCAGACACACATTTGTGAGCGGGGCAGGCTGACAGGCTGAAACAAGGTAAATACTCAAGTAGGGTAAAATTGACAATAACCAGGAAATGGTGATGGAGCCTGACGCTTTGGCAGAGTTTGCTGCAGCAGCACATGTGCATAAGGACCCAATGGATAGGTTCCTGGAGCCCATGGATGTGGATAGTTTAAGTGGCCGAGGAGGTGGGGAATGGGAAGGCTGGAAATTTAGAGTTATCTTGGAAGGTTCTTTGAGTGCTGGTGCAAGGCTGACTAGACCAGAGTGACACAGCTGTGCATTTATCGGGAAGAACAAGTTGTATGTATTCATCTCAGCCATTGTATTTTTATTTAAGGCCTCCCCCCACCACCACCTGCCAGGGCTTCCCTGGTAGCTCAGCTGGTAAAGAATCCACCTGCAATGTGGGAGACCTGGGTTTGATCCTTGGGTTGGGGAAGATCCCCTGGGGAAGGGAATGGCTTCCCACTCCAGTGTTCTGGCCTGAAGAATCCCATATAGAATCTATGGGGTTGCAAAGAGTCGGATACAACTGAGCAACTCGCGCTTTCCCCTCCCCTGCCAGCAGGCCTTGCACCCTGCACTGGTATTCATCCAGTTGCACACGGGGAATCCCTGTGGTGGCTGCTCCTTGAGGAGGCAGCTGCTCCTCGTCAGCATCCTGAAGCTTTGGAAACCCTCTTAGTTATTTGAGCCAAACTCTAAAGCTGGCCAGTATCTAGATCTAGCTAACTGCACCCTTCATGTGCTTCCTAAACCAGATACTTTCCTGACTGATTCTTCCCCTGTATCATCTGTAAGTTTGTCTTTATCAGGTTTGCCCTTAACTCCTGTCCACAGTGCCAGCCTGTTTTTCTTTTTCTTTTTTTTTGAGCAGTTGTAGTTTCCTAAAGGCCTCCTTTGGGCTTCCCAGGTGGAGCTAGTGATAAAGACCCACCTGCCAAAGCAGGAGATGCAGGAGACGTGGGTTTGATCCCTGGGTTGGGAAGATCCCCTGAAGGAGAGCATGGCATGGCAACACACTCCAATATCCTTGCGGGGAGAATTCCATGGACAGAGGAGCCTGGCGGGCTACAGTCCGTAGGGTTGCAAGGAGTTGCACATGACTGAAGCGACTTAGCATGCACGCACACATTGAAGGATTCTTTACAAGTTTCTGTTTTCCTCAAACAGGCTTATTAAAGGTTTTGACGCCCTTACTTTTTCTAGGAGGTTTTCCCTGCTAGCCCCATGTCTGTACTGCCGGGGATTCATCTCAACATCTCCCAGCCTGATTTTTCATGCAAGAGAAGAAAGAATACCTTCTCTAGAAACTCCTTTGGGGAAAAAGAGAAAGGAACCCACCTGTCTTTACTTTAAAGGTTTGTGGTTTCATGTATATTCTTCAAGGTAAAATATTTGAAACTTGTCCATGTTTTTGCCATCTTTCTCATAAATGATACCAAGTTCTCAGAACAGGGAAACAGTTAAGACATTCCATGAATTTTCACTTTCAATTATTAGATTTGTTTAAAATCTTCTAGTTAATACATTTTTCAGGTCTAGAGAGTTGATTTTGAGTGACAGGTATAATACGAATGACGCAAAGATATCTGATAAAGATAAGAATACTGGGACTTCCCTGCTGGTCCAGTAGTTAAGGCTCCAAGCTTCCACTGCAGGGGGCACAGGTTCAGTTCCTGATCAGGGAAGTAAGATCTCAACATGCCTTAAATAATTAAAAAAAAAAAAAAAGAACCATTTTAACCCAGTAATGTTTATTATGAATGGTTTTATGAAGACCTACAAGACCTTTTAGAACTAACACCCAAAAAAGATGTCCTTTTCATTATAGGGGACTGGAATGCTAAAGTAGGAAGTCAAGAAACACCTGGAGTAACAGACAAATTTGGCCTTGGAATGCAGAATGAAGCAGGGCAAAGACTAATAGAGTTTTGCCAAGAAAATGCACTGGTCATAGCAAACACCCTCTTCCAACAACACAAGAGAAGACTCTACACGTGGACATCACCAGATGGTCAACACCGAAATCAGATTGATTATATTCTATGCAGCCAAAGATGGAGAAGCTCTATACAGTCAACAAAAACAAGACCAGGAGCTGACTGTGGCTCAGATCATGAACTCCTTATT
>SJYT01021203.1:568873-666547 GCA_006410635.1 Cephalophus harveyi
GTCGCAAAGAGTCGGACACGACTGAGCTACTGAACTGAACTGAACTGAACTGAATGTTTATTATATGTAGATTTCAAAGTCTAAGTTCTTTTTCCATAAAACCAATCACACCATACAAAAAAAGCTTAGTAAGACTAGTTAAAATTCAATTGTACTTTAATTTGGGGTAATGAAATCCAATCTGACAGAAAGTTTACAATCATCCCCAAGGCCGAATCAGAGTGAGAAAACCAAAGTATTTCATGAAAGCTGCTGATTGGAACTTTGCCAAGATTGTACTGATAAAACATCCACTTCGCTGCTAAAGCCAGGCGTGCTTGTCTGAGACAGAAAGAGTGTTTATTGCTTAGGATGGGGCAATTACCGTAACTGTGCAAAGAAAGGAAACCATAGACTATGTAGTGGAGGACTGCCTGCGAGCAAACACAGAATTTACATTGTGGCTGTTTATGTTATTTTATAAGATTTAATAATGATAAAGTCATATACAGGTAAGTTAACTTGCAACTAGCTTAATAATTGCAACAACGTAACAATAAAATCATCACAATATTGTAAAGTAATTAGCCTCCAATTAAAATAAATTAGTTTAAAAAATTAAAAAGATAGCGTTAGCATATTTTAAAAGTAAATGCTGCAAGGTGAACTCTTGTTATTAATAGAAACTGATAGACCAAGGACAAAAATCCTTTCAGGTTCTGAAAAGTAGTATTTAGAATCATTTTCTCAGCAGTATTTAGATTGCTGCTTGCTTTTTGTGGTTTATAGACATTGTATTGACCTTTGGCACCCGGAGAAACAGGCAGGAAAGGAGAAAGGCCAATTATTTACTACCTGCCAGAAGATTCAGGATTGTGCAAACGCCCTAATCCCAGAGCCGAGGTCTGTGTTGGTATCTGAATATCTGCAACTCTTGATCTATGCGCATAGGCAATTGGAATTCACCAACTTATTGAGTAACTGTTCATCTCTACCAGTTTTGTTCCTTGGTTAGTCCCATGTCAATGCAGAGAGCTCCATCCAGGTAGAATTGAATGCTGTTTTATTTTAACCAGTGTACCTTAATTTCATATATATTCATTACTTAAGTTTCTATGATATATGAAAATGCTATTTTCATATGATACCATTATAGTTAGCATTGCATAATCTTTTTCTGAAATTCTGGAATGACCCCCATGCTTTATTTCTGTTTTCATAGTACAAAGATGTACATAGTACAGTGAGATCTGTCATTAATTTGTGTCCTCTTTGTTCATACAGATATCATCATTACTGTAATAAGTTGGACCACACACATCTATCAATATCTAAGTTATAAAATGAAAGAGTTTCATCACCATTTTTATGAGCAACCTTCTTTCCAATACTTCTTGAATATTTATTTATATTCCAGGTCTGGAGATTTGTTTCAACCTGCCCTTGTGAATGGGCTGCCTGGTGTTTCAAGAATCTCAAGGTATTCAATAAAGACGTGAGTGCAAAATTTTATCATTATTATTAAAGTACAGTAGATTACAATGATGTGTTAGTTCCAGGTGACCTGCAAAGTGATTCATGTATGTAATTGTGTATGTGTTTGTGTGTGTATACCTTTTCAAGTTTTTTTCCATTATAATCTATTATAAGATATTGAATATAGTTTCCTGTCCTATACACTAGGTCCTTGTGCCTTATCTGTTTTATATATAGCAGTGTGTATCTGTTAATCCCAAACTCCTAATTTATCTCCTTCCTTTGCTCTCCCTTTGGGTAACCACAAGTTTGTTTCCTATGTCTGTGAATCTGTTTATGTTTTATAAATAAGTTCGTTTGTATCATTTCTTTTTAGATTCTACATAGAAGGAATATCATATGATATTTGTTTTTCTCTGCCTTACTTCAAACTTAATATGATAATCTCTAGGTCCACCCATGTTGCCATAAATGGCACTATTTCATTATTTTTTATGGATGAGTAATATTCCCTTGTAGATATATACCACATTTTCTTTATCCATTCATTTGTCACTGGACATTAGGTTGCATCCATGTCTAGGCTACTGTAAATAGTGCTTCAGTGAACATTGGATACATGGATTAATATTATTTTGAATTATAGTAAGTATTTTCCAGATATATGCTCAGGAGTGGGATTTCTGGATCAAATGGCAACTCTAGATTTTTAAGGAACCTCCATAGTGTTCTCTCTGGAGAAGGAAATGGCAACCCACTCCAGTACTCTTGCCTAGAGACTTCTGTGGACAGAGGAGCCTGGTGGGCTGAGCAGCCCTTTTCTTCACATCCTTTCCAGCATTTGTTATGTGTAGACTTTTTTTTTTTAATCTTTTTTATTTTTTTAATTTTACTTTGCAATACTGTATTGGTTTTGCCATACATCAACATGAATCCGCCACGGGTGTACACCTGTTCCCAATCCTGAAACCCCCTCCCACCTTCCTCCCCATACCATCTCTCTGGGTCATCCCAGTGCACCAGCCCCAAGTATTCTCTATCCTGCATCGAACCTAGACTGGCGATTCATTTCTTATATGATATTATACATGTTTCAATGCCATTCTCCCAAATCATCCTACCCTCTCCCTCTCCCTCTCCCACAGAGTCCTAAAGACTGTTCTTTATATCTGTGTCTCTTTTGCTGTCTCGCATACAGGGTTATCATTATCATCTTTCTAAATTCCATATATATGTGTTAGTATACTTTTTGATGATGGCTGTTCTGACCTGTGTGAGGCAAATCATTATGGTTTTGATTTGCATTTCTTTAATAATTAGTGATGCTGAGCATCTTTTCACATACCTGTTGCCCATCTGTGCATCTTTGAAAAAAATGTCTGTTTAGTTCTTCTGCTCATTTTGATTGACTTGCTTTTTATTTTATCCTGAGCTGTATGATCTACTTGTATATTTTGGAAATTAAGCCCTTATCTGTCACATGGCTTGCAAATATTTTCTCCCAGTTCATAGATTGTCTTTTTGTTTTATTTATGGTTTTCTCTGCTGGCAAACACATATAAGTTTGATTGTGTCATTAGTTTATTATTTTTAAACATTTTGGAGGGTAGGCTGTGCAGGGTGGTTTGTAGGATCTTAGTTCCCTTACCAGGGATCATCTCATGCCCTCTGCTGTGGAAGTTTGGAGTCCTAAGCAATGGATCCCCATGAAATTTCCTCATTTATTTTTGCTTTTATTTCTTTTGCTTTGGGAGAGCAGCTTAAGAAAGTATTGGTATGACTCTTCTAGAGGTTTTATGGTGTCATTACTTATAATTAAGTAAGCCACCTTATGTATGGTGTGAAGGAGTTTTCTACTTTCATTGATTTACATGCAGCTGTTCAGCTTTTCCAAAGTCACTTGCCCAAGAAACTGTCTTTTCTTTTGCCTTCTTTGTCAAAGATTAATTGACAGTAGGTGTGTGGTGTATTTTTAGGAAATGTTTTTGAGCATTTTTAGGAAGTGTTTTTGAGCATTAAGGAAAAGTCATGTTTCTATTAAAACAAGGTCTCTAGATTAAGGAATCTTAGCAGTGCTTAGAAGAATGTCTGTAGATCAAAGTTTTAATCAGAAAAAAACTGGGGAAGGAAGCTGGAGGATTTCCTTTTTTATTAAAAAAAAAGTTGGGGAGGGGGCAGGTTAACAAAAGTTCACTGTGTGGGAAAACACTCACTAGAAAAATATGTGATTCTCCTGTCTTTAGAAGTCACAAGATACACCTTCATGGCTTTGTGATTTCACACAGTTCCCCATGTCACCTCTGGGAGCCATTACCAGATGGTGAACACTCACAGCTAATGCTAAGTGCTTATTCTTGATGTCAAGTGCCCGGTGTTCAGTAAATACGGGCTCCCTCCCTTCCTTCCTGCCCACTTGGAGAAGAAAAACAGAAGCGATCACAGAAGCTTCACAGACTGAAGTGACTTTTAAAGTACTAAAGAAGTAAGGCTGCAATTAGAACAAGGGGGAAGACATGTTTAAAGAGAAGGTTGTAGGTTTATTGTGGGAAAGGAGGTCTCATCATTTGGGAAGGTTTTGGGGGCCATTCTGGAAGCAACCACTTTTTTTCACTGGCCTTCTGTCAGCAGCCATTAGCTGCTGAGGTCATTTCTGAAGTTTGTTTTCAGCTAATGAGGACTTCTCCTTTGCAGTAAGTCTGCACTGGCCCTAGTCTTGGCAGACACTGCCCGACTGACAGTGGGCACCCAGGAAGGAAAGCCTGTCTCCCTCTCAGAGAGCGGAGACTTTTCCTCCTTCAGAAATTCCCAGGTGTAGGTTCTGGGTTGGGCGGGGAGGGGAGTCTAGCTGGATCCGAGAGAAGCTGTCCTCAGCTTCCTGAAAGTAAGTCAAGTTCTGCTTCTCGATGCCACCATTGCCTGCATTTGGGCGGAGAACCACAGACAGGCAGAGGAGTGGGAGAGCTCTCTGATGGAAACAAGGGAGGGTTTTTCAGGTACCCTGAGAGGGAACTGTGGGCCTAGGGAAGCGGGAGGTGGCCAACGGGAAGTGGGGTGTCCTGTGTGATCGGTTGTTATCATTGTCGTTTATAGTTACGCAGTCATGTCCGACTCTTCGTGACCCCATGGACTGTAGCCCGCCAAGCCCCTCTGTCCATGAGATTTCTCAGGCAAGGATACTGAAGTGGGTTGCCATTTCCTAGTCCAGGGGATCTTCCCAACCTGGGGATTGAACCCACTTCTCCTGCATTGGCAGGCAGATTCTTTACTACTGAGCTACCAGGGAAGCCCCATGTGATCAGTTAGGGGTGCATATTAGACTTCTGCTTGGTCCTAAGTTGGAAGCAGAGACAAAAATTAGAGAAGTTGTTAGCTGTTAACCAAGTCTGGCTGTTTGGATTTCATAGAAATTGCAGATTGGCTTCCTTTATTGTCGGAGATCACCATCCAACTTCCCCCAAGTCTGACGTGCCACAGGCAGACTGCCTTCCCAGGCCAGTTACCGTAGACAAGGGCTTGGTTTGGGGGCAGGGTGATGCAGGTGGTAGGTGAGAGCTGTGGTTTTATATCTGGTCTGGCTACATCGGTTTGTGGATTCAGTCTCTTGCTGAGAGTGGCATGTTGCCCTCAGGGGTTGGTCCTAAGCAGGGCTTTCAGGACGAGACCCAGGTGCTTCACTGGGCCTGTATGGACCCATTCCAGCCCTCGCACACATCTGTTTCCTACAGGATTTGTGTAGGGAGGGGTGACAGCTGATTCTGATTTTTTTTTTTTTCAGGACACTTGTGGACATAACATAAATCTGTGCTGAAGTCTCTTAGCTTCAGTGTCTTATTTCAAAACTGAAGCCAAAGTAGCATTTTGGGCTAGAAGGTAATTTTAAAACTCCAGAAGGAAAAGACTTTAAGAACTGTCATTAAGTAGAGGTTGTATGTAGAGATGAGGGCTGATTATATGGGTTTGGTAGCTGTGGGTTCTTGATGTGCAAATATGCCTCCGAGAAGGAAATATGAATCTGGAGACTGGGAGATTCTTTCTGGCTGCGTGATCCTGAATAAATTGCTGACCTTCTTGAAGTCTCTTAAATATATTAAAGCCAATATTATTGCCCTTGCTGATTTTACAGAGTTGCAGCCTTCCTGGAGATTTCATGTGTTTAAAGAGTATTTGAAGCCCTTTGCTATGGTTGTACTGTCTTCATTGAGCACATTTCTGCCTTGCAAGCTGCCTGCTCTACAGAGTGATTGAGCATTAGTGATTGTTAGTCGCTCTGCTGCTGCTGCTGCTCAGTCGCTTCAGTCATGTCCGACCCTGTGCGACCCCATAGACGGCAACCCACCAGGCTCCCCCATCCCTGGGATTCTCCAGGCAAGAACACTGGAGTGGGTTGCCATTTCCTTCTCCAATGCATGAAAGTGAAAAGTCAAAGTGAAGTCACTCAGTCGTGTCTGACTCTTAGCAACCCCATGGACTGCAGCCTACCAGGCTCCTCTGTCCATGGGATTTTCTAGGCAAGAGCACTGGAGTGGGTTGCCATTGCCTTCTCATGTCCAACTCTTTGCAACTCCATGGACTGTAGACTGCCAAGTTCGTGGGAATTCTCCAGGCAGGAAGAGTGGAATGGGTTGCTATTTCCTTCTCCAGGGGATCTTCCTAACCCAGGGATCGAACCCAGGTCTCATTCATTGCAGACAGATTCTTTGCTGTCTGAACCACCAGGGAAGCTCCCTGCTTTGCAGTTCAGTTCAGTTCAGTCACTCAGTCAGGTCCGACTCTTTGCGACCCCATGAACCACAGCATGCCAGGCCTCCCTGTCCATCACCAACTCTTGGAGTTTACCCAAACTCGTGTCTATTGAGTCAGTGATGCCATCCAACCATCTCATCCTCTGTTGTCCCCTTCTCCTCCTGCCCCCAATCCCTCCCAGCATCAGGGTCTTTTCAAATGAGTCAGTTCTTTGCATCAGTTGGCCAAAGTATTTGAGTTTCGGCTTCAACATCAGTCCTTCCAATGAACCCCCAGGACTGATCTCCTTTAGGATGGACTGGTTGGCTCTTCTTGCAGTCCAAAGGACTCTCAAGAGTCTTCTCCAACACCACAGTTCAAAAGCATCAATTCTTCGGCGCTTAGCCTTCTTTATAGTCCAACGCTCACATCCATACATGACTAGTGGAAAAACCATAGCCTTGACTAGACGGACCTTTGTTGGTAAAGTAATGTCCTGCTTTTTAATATGCTGTCTAGATTGGTCATAACTTTCCTTCCAAGGAGTAAGTGTCTTTTAATTTCCTAGCTGCAATCACCATCTGCAGTGATTTTGTAGCCCCCCAAAATAAAGTCAGCCATTGTTTCCACTGTTTCCCCATTATTTTCCATGAAGTGATGGGACCAGATGCCATGATCTTAGTTTTCTGAATGTTGAGCTTTAAGCCAACTTTTTCACTCTCCTCTTTCACTTTCATCAAGAGGCTCTTTAGAGTTCCTATCAAATACCGCTCTGTAAGCAGAAGTGGGCATATCTTATTAGCTTCCAACTTGGGGCAAGTGCTGCTCTTAATTTTAATCATGCAAGCCTCCTTATTGCCTACAAAATGAATCTGACCTCTTAGAATGGTATCAAGGCCTGGCTTTAGTCTGTCCTTAGTCCTCTCAGCAAGCCTTCACTCTCCCTAAAGGAATCAGAGGTTGGGTCTCAGGTCTTGGGAGGGGGCCTGGCAAGGCAAGGCAGGCCTGTCCTAGAAAGCCAGGGTTTCTATTCAAGTTAGTGAGATGGGGAATGAGATGAGAATGTTCTAGGCGTAGAGGTGGGGCAGTCTTGTTCTCAAGAATAAGGTACAAGCCCAGATACTCCAGAGCCCTTGAGGATGTGCGTGAGGTTGACTCTGTGCCTGCAGAGAGAGAGGATGCAGAGCTTGGTGATGCTGCCTGGCTGTGATTTAAGGAACCCAAGACCAGAGAAGTAAAGCGAGTTTGGCATCCAAAGACATATTCCTCACTGGCAGCAAAGCTAGGCTTAGAGCTCAGTTCATGTGATTCCCCCAGGCTAGGGGTAGAGTGTTCCCTCTCCGGGGTCTTCACACAGTCACTTTGGGGGCTCTCCATTTCTCTGGTGGTACTCTGTGTGCTCTGGGAGCAAGGGGTTAAGGAGGAGGTATTTAATGCAGGCAGGTGTGCATTTTCCAGTTTATCATTGACAGGTTCTAGGGTAAGATTTTGATGGAAAAATCTGCAGCTGAAAGAAAGCCTGACAATGACCATTACAATTTCTAGTCTTCTCTGAAGAACTGGAGAATCCAGAGAATAAAAGCCTGGAGTTCAACAGCGTGACAATGGCACAAAAATCTATCAGAACAGGGCAAATTCTCCACAAACGATGATAACACAGTATGTATGAAAAAGCTTATGCCTTCAGTAGGGATTTCATGAGGAGCTTCGGCATTGGCAATTCTCAGGAAGTTGCCTAGCTGTGACTTGCCATTATCTCCATTGTGACTTGCCCTTTAGGAAACCACTAGCATTTACTGTGCCTCTTCAGGGTCCATTTTATATATTTTGCTCTCTAGGAGCCAGAGTAAAGGAACAGAAGCCTATTTAAGCTAGCTCAAATAATCCAGGAGGGCTGTGATATTTTTAGAACCCAAGGCAGAAAATGGAAGGCATCTTAGTGGAATCAGAAACCCAGGTTGCTCTCTGTCTTGCAAGGGCTTTTGTGGTTCCACTTTGCTCCTCTCCAACCTCTCTCTGTCTCTCTCTTCCTCTTGTCTACACTTCAACATGAGTGACAGGTCAATTACATGACATCACAGTTGGACTACGTTCTCTGAGAATCCTTCGGTTGGATTTTTAAGAGACAGACTCTGATGGACTCAGCACGGTCTGCAGAACAACTTTCCCTGAGACAGATACTCCCTCACTCCCGGTCCAATCAACTTTGATGGAGGAGAGGGAGGTCTGGAGGAAGTAAGACAGCAGATGACTTCTCTCCTTTCTTTGGTCCATGTCAATACTCTTGAAAGTTGTCATCGCCTATAGCGAAAAATGGGCAGCCTGTTCCTTGGGACTCTATGCAAGGTCAGAAAGTCAGAAAACCACGCAAGAAACTTTAACACAGATTCATTTTTTCTTATTCTTTTCTTCTGCAGGAGCCAGGTTGCCCTGAAGACCATGAACTTGTCTTCTGAGCACTGCAACATGTCAGATTGGCTGAGGCTGGAAGCAACCGTGAAGGTCTCCGTGTACGTGGTGGCTTTCTCCTTCGCCACGCTCATCACGGTCATCATTATCACCATCATATCACAGAATTCAAAACTGAGGAAAGAGGTTCGATACATCCTCCTCTGCCACCACCTGCTGTGCATCTCCTCCTACTGTGGCCTGGGGGTGGTTTTCCAAGGGATGCGAGCCTTCCTGGCCAACAGCCCCGTCCTGGTCTGCTGGGTGGTGTTTGGGACACAGCTGAGTGTTGGAGAAGGGATCCTCTTCACTCTGGCCTTGATGGCTGCCCACACGTACCTGGTGATCTGCTGGCCCTTGACATCTGTGTCCTTTATAGATTCCATTAAGTATAAGATTCTGGCTGGGACTTGGCTCATTATTATACTAAAGAATGCTTGCCTCTTCCTCATAGAGGGCACTGGCCCTACTCAGATTGCTCTTTTAAAATCTGAACCCCTTTGCCCAGTGGTCTTGAATGGCATTCCTGCCAGAGCCATTGGCATGGTTTTCCTTTTCCTTCTTCTGTCTATCATTCTTGTAAGTTACTCCCTGATCTACAAAGAAGGGAAACGGGCTGGCCATTTTAATAGGTCAAATATCAAAGCAAGGAAAACAGTCCTTATTCATTTAGTGCAATTGGGCTTGCACGTAATACCAACTCTGTTATTCATTGGTTTGGGAAAGATGTGTGGAGTGTTTTTCTTTGCTTTAAATCTGGTGCTTTTTGGAGTCTTTGCCTTTGCCCAGTGTTTCAACCCTCTGATCTATGGGCTCTGGAATAGAGAGTTGCAAAGCAGATTATACCACTGTATGTGTGGTCAACTGTGGTGTGGTCACTGTGGTGTGACTAGCAGAGTGTCAGTTTAAATAAAAATCCAGCCATTTTGAATCAATAACGCTAGTCCTACTGGACCACCAGCTAGGGTTGAGCATTCGCTATTCTCTCAACCTAAAATTGATGCTTTGATTTGATTTTGAGAGCAACATGAGTAAATCAAAGTTATCCATCTGACTTACAAACTTTGACTACTGTGTCCACTGAATTGGACTCAGAGAAATCATTTTATGTCTTTAATTCTATACCCAGATTAGCATTTTGGGTAACATGCCTCATTGTGTTTCAGGATTTGAGCAGTTTTTTGGTGAATGTACTTGTTTTTAGAAACTAAGAAACAGACCATGGTCGATAGGGAGAGAAGTTTGGCTGTTTCACTTATATTAAGTAGGGGCAGGTTTGGTTACATGTGATAACAAGTCAGTAACAAAATGAGAGTGACTTTAAAAAGTTAGACGTTGACTTTATTCTTGTGTAAAAGGATCTGGAGCTACACAATCCAGGCCTATGTGGTGACTCTGTAGGCCACAGAGATGATTCCCTTCTACTCTGCCATGATCAGTGTACTACCTCATGACCCAGGATGGCTGTTAGTGCTCCTGTCATCACACCCACACTCCAGCCAACAGGAAGGAGGAAGGGGCAAAGAAGTCTCTGTACCTTCCTTCTAAAGACACTTTTCAGAAGTTGCAAAACACTTTCTCTTACATCTAGATGGCTAAATTTTAGCCATTTGACTATGACCTAGCTTTAAGGGAGAGTAGCAATGTAGCAGTGTTCTGTTAAAAGTTGGGTTTCTTAATACTAAGAAAATAAGTAAGAGGAGATACCGGATAACAAAATTATTTCAGGGACCATTTTTCTCTTGACCAAATAGAATACAAAGAAAGACAATGGAAAGATTATGATCATCATAAAAATACACTCTACCTTTTAAAATGATACGTAGATACAGAGTTATCTGTTCTGGATCCCAGAAAACTTTCATTGTATTATGTCAAAGAGAATGGCATCAATAAAGAGATCACTGAACTGGTTTAAACATGGGAACTCATAATTTAAGTCTAAGTAAGTTTGGGGCCGTAGTATGAAATAACTTCTTTCACAGAAGTCTCCATATGATATTTCTTTAGATAAAACACCCATTTCTGAATCAGTCAGAATTCAGTCCTAGAAACAGGAATTGTTACCATAAATATATTGCCCCATAAAGATTTAATACAGGAATTGGATGCATACAAATCATTGAAAGGGCTAGGGAGTGGAAATCAGGGGATAGCATTTGTGGATGTCAAGAGCCAACCAACGCAGCTGTAACCTGGAGGTCAGGCAGGCGCTTCTTCCACTGCTTGCCCCGCCTCGCCCTGTCTCCTCATGTTACTCATGACTGTGTGACTTCGTTTGGGGGAGAAATAGCAATAGGAAGATGGCCTCCACCTCCTCCATCTTCCAAATCTCATGTGATTGCCTCTAACTTGCAGAACTTAACTGGCACCCAGACTCTAAGAACAAAGGAGTCTGGGAAATGTAGTTCCTAGTTTCACAGAATTGGCAGTACAGAAAGGCACCCTGAAATGTGTATAAATGAGGATTGAATGATCCAAATCATGGGATCCACCATTATGACATTTATATTTTCAGCTAACAAAACAACAACAAGGACAACAGATGCCATGTATTGAGCAATTCTTATGCTCCTGAAACTATTATATAAGCTCTTTTATATACACGATGTCAAGTCCTCCCAACAATTTTCTAATGTAGAGATTATTATTCCTGATTTACAAATGAAAAAGGCTGAAGCTTATAAAGGTCTTACAGGAGCTTAGGAGGTCAGGATCATCCCTTTAAATTTCCATACACATGACGACTCAGGGTGATCATTTCATCACTGTTGAGAGCTGGACCTGTTGCTTGGGAAACTGGGGCCTTGGTTCTCCACTTTGCTTTGGGTGTGGACAGCTGGCTTGTGGAAAACAGCTCCTTTTTGCTGATTGCTTTGACCACACTCTTAGGCCGCCTTGGTTTTAGATACTAGCAGTTGCTGAATCATGTGTCTGGACTCCATTTTGGCTTCTAGTTCTCCTTATGTCCTCTCTGGGTATTCATTTTAAATTTTCCTTCTTCCTCTAAGAATAGCTCTGAGGCTTCAAAGCACCACCTTCTCTTTCGCTTGTGCAATTCTCTCTCCAGGGCAGGCGCGAGTCTCTTACCCTTATCTCCCAGCATCCAGTACAGAGCCTGATAGATGGCAGATCTCAACAAACGATAAACTAGACTCATCAGTCAGTAAGACATGCTTTTGTACAAACTCTCTCCCCACAGAAACCAAGTTGTTTCTTTGTTTTTGTTGAAATATTAAGCAATCTGAGAGCAGAAAGAGGAAGAAAAACTAAAAAATTGCCCAGGCTTAACTTAGTTTTAAGACCTAAATCTAATACTCGCAATTTAATTTAACCTCAGAACTTTTAAAACTGTTTTCTAATATCAAAAGGTAACTTCTACTTGTACCACTGATCGTTAGAATGGTTGTTTTATACTTTCAAATGTAAATCATTGCTTTTTAAAATTAAATATTTTGAATTGGGAAGGTATAGTATAAAATTCAAAAGGCTCAAAATGGTATTTAATGAAAATTAAGTCTTCTCTGGGCTTCCCAGGTGGTGATAGTAGTTAAGAACCTACCTGCAAATGCAGGAGATGGACTCTGGAGGAGGGTACGGCAACCCACTCCAGTATTCTTGCCTGGAGAATCCAATGGACAGAGGAGCCTGGAAAGCTACAGTCCATAGGATCACACAGAGTCAGACACAACTAATGCAACTTAGGCAACAAGCACACGTCTTCCTCCTCCCCATTTTTCGATATCTTCCTTCTCTTCCAAGAGTAAACAGCTAATCTGTTTCTGAGCTTTCCTCAAAAGATGATCAACGAAGGGGAAATTATTGAGAATTTCTCATTTGTAAGATAATTTTGGTTTTCATTTCCTGGACTTGCATTTGAAAGTTGTTTAAACTGATATTAAGAATGATAGTTTATGTCATGAATGACATCTGCGATAATGCTTCCCATAATGTGAAAATTCTTTGAGAAACTTAAGCTTGGGCAAGATACAGAGGAAAGGGGAGAGGCTGACATTACTTTCAATTATTTGCGAGGTCCTGTAAACTCTCCTTTCCCCTATAGTCATGGTGCCATTATATTGAATTTAAAGTCAGGGAGGATAGGAGTTTAGGGGAAATGTTCAAAGAGCTCTATAAAACAAATTACTGAAACAAAAATGTGAATTATCTCAAAATTCCCAAGTTCTTGGAAACATTTCATTTATTGCAACTGTTACCATATTATCACTGCATGAAACCATTTCTGGCTTAACTATAGATATGCTGTATAAACACATTGACTTATATGTAGATATGCTCTATAAACACTTATTCTAAAAATGAACTTGGGCAACATTTTAAAAAGTAAGAACAGAAAAGTAGTTTATAATATCCATCATAAGAAAATGTAGAATGAATCCAGTCCATTGTTTAGAAGAAGTTCAAGAAGGTAAGATCAGCTACATTAATGTATTTTAAGCATTTTTTATTTCTAGAAAGGTCAAAGACTGTGGCTAGAATTGCTTCCTGGTGGCCAAGTGAAGACATTATCTCTGCAGTCGAGAGAAAAATGGTATATCTGTCCCTAGGGGAAGTGGGAAAAGCATGCCAGAACATTCCAGTGAACCAAGAGGACTGTGGGAAGCATCTGGCCTTGGAACTGTTGGAAAGGCTTGTTCTAAAATGCTTCATGCCTAAGGGGAGGGGTTATCATCAGTAAGAGAATGGACGTTACCACTGGCTGCAGAAGATGAAGATGGGGTGAGAAGAAGCCAGCCAGAGACAAGGATTGCCCAAGGGCTCAGAAGGGATAACTTTGAGGACCCCACATAGTACTACAGAAGAGAAAGAATTGTCATTGGAAATCTATCCCACACAGATGCAAAGGTCATACTATATCTACCTTAGACAAGGATAATCTTTGCTGTCTCATACATGTCCTCCCAGCTTCCCTCTTTTCTACGTCAGGAAAAGTCATAGGCAATCTGGGGACTTGGAGTGGGGTGGCTGTAGAAACCTTAATTCCATCTGCAACCTTCATTTGTCCTTGTAAGGTAGCAAAACACCCATGGGTTCCAGTGGTTAGGGTATCTTTGCTGGGGTAAAGGATGTTACTCTGCCTATCACATTTATAAAATGAGATTGTTCCTTCTAGCTGAAAATGACCAAAGGACGTAAGAATTACTTAAGAATGACTAGCCAAAATGCATATCAAAATAGCAACAAAATAATACCTCATTCTCATTTGGATGACTACTATAAAAATAGCACAAAATAAGTATTGACAAAGATATGGAAAAATTGGAACTCTTGTGCACCCTTGGTGAGATGTTCCCATTTCCCAAATGGGAACTGTACAGCCACTACAGAAAACGAGTTCCAAAAAATTAAAAATAGGACTATTCCATGATCCAGCAATCCCACTATTGGGTATAAATCCAAAAGAATTGAAAGTAGAGTCTAAAAAAATATTTCCACATCCATGTTTATGGTAATGCTCTTCACAATAAGCCAAGAAGTAGAAGCAAACGAAAAGTCCATAAATGGATAAGGAAACAAAATGCAGTATATCCAAACAATGGAATATCATTCAGCTTTCAAGAGGAGGGAAATTCTGTCACACGTTCCAGTATGAATGAACCTTGAGGATATTAAGCTAAGTGGGCTTCCCCGGTGGCTCAGTCAGTAAAGAAACTGCCAGCAATGCAGAAGATCCACGTTTGATCCCTGCGTTGGGAAGATCCTCTGGAGGAGGGAATGGGAATGGCAACCCACTCCAGTATTCTTGCCCGGAAAATCCCATGGAGAGAGGAGCCTGGCAGACTACAGTCCACGGGGTCATAAAGAGTCAGACGCAACTTAGCTACTAAACCCTCACCACAAAGAGACAAATCTTGTCTGCTTCCACTTATAGGAGATATACAAAGTAATCACATTCATAGGAACAGAAAGTAGAATGGTGATTCCCAGGGACTGAGAGGAGGGGGAAAATGAGGAACTATTTAATGGGTAGAGTTTCAGATGAACTTTTTTTTTTCAGATGAAAAAGTTGGGGAGATCTTTCACAACAACATGAATATACTTGGCACTACTGAACTGTACACTTAAACACGGTTGTGATAGTAAATTTTATGTTATATTTTTAATAAACATATAATAAAAAAGAATGAAAGGCAAAAGTGTGAAAGCCAAGATTTCACCCAAGTTTTCACCTAAGGTGGAGGGGTAAAGGTTGAATCTACAAATGGAGTATGAATGGGCCCCTCTTTTATAAGGCCTTAATTCCATGGCTTAAGCTCCTCCCAAGGTCTCCCCTACTAATATCATCACATCAGAATTAGTGTTTCAGTATATGAATTGCTGTTCAGTTGCTGAGTCGTGTCCAACTCTTTGCAACCCCATGGACTGCAGCACACCAGGCTTCCCTGTCCTTCACTGTCTCCTGCTCAGATTTATGTCCATTGAGTCAATGATTCTATCTAACCATCTCATCCTCTGTCGTCACCTTCTCCTTTTGCCTTTAATCTTTCCCATCAGCAGGGTCTTTTCTGGTAAGTTGGCTCTTCACATCAGGTGGCCGAAGTATAGGAGCTTCAGCTTCAGCATCAATCTTTCCAATCAATATTCAGGGTTGATTTCCTCTAGGATTGACTGGTTTGATATCATATGATACTGAACAATTGCACTCATCTCACAAGCTAGCAAAGTAATGCTCAAAATTCTCCAAGCCAGGCTTTATTAGTACATGAACCATGAATTTCCGGATGTTCAAGATGGATTTAGAAAAGGCAGAGGAACCAGAGATCAAATTGCCAATATCCATTGGATCATTGAAAAAGCAAGAGAGTTTCAGAAAAACATCTACTTCTGCTTTAATGATTATACCAAACCTTTGACTGTGTGGATCACAACAAACTGTGGAAAATTCTTAAAGAGATGGGAATAGCAGACCACCTGACCAGTCTTCTGAGAAATCTGTATGCAGGTCAAGAAGCAAGTTAGAACCGAACATAGAACAACAGACTGGTTCCAAATTGGGAAAGGAGTACGTCAAGGCTGTATATTGTCGCTGTACTTATTTAATTTATATGCAGAGTACATCATGAGAAATGCTGGACTGGATAAAGCACAAACTGGATCAAAATTGCCGGGAGAAATATCAAATAACCTTAGATATGGAGATGACACCACCTTTATGACAAAAAGTGAAGAAGAACTAAAGAGCCTCTTGATGAAAGTGAAAGAGGAGAGTGAAAAAATTGGCTTAAAACTCAACCTTCAGAAAACTAAGATCATGGAATCTGGTCCCATCACTTCATGGCAAATAGATGGGGAAACAATGGAAACAGAGACAGAGTTTATTTTGGGGGGCTCCAAAACCACTGCAGATGGTGACTGCAGCCATGAAATTAAAAGAACTTATGACCAACCTAGCCAGCATATTAAAAAGCAGAGACATTACTTTGCCAACAAAGGTCTGTCTAGTCAAAGTTGTGGTTTTTCCAGTAGTCATGTATGGATGTGAGAGTTGGACTGTGAAGAAAGCTGAGCACTGAAAAATTGGTGATTTTGAACTGTGGTGTTGCAGAAGACTCTTGAGAGTCCCTTGGACTGCAAGGAGATCCAACCAGCCCATCCTAAAGGAAATCAGTCCTGAATATTCATTGGAAGGACTGATGCTGAAGCTGAAACTCCAATCCTTTGGCCACCTGATATGAAGAACCATCTCATTTGAAAAGACCCTGGTGCTGGGAAAAATTGAAGGTGGGAGGAGAAGGGGATGACAGAGGATGAAATGGTTGGATGGCATCACCAACAATATGGACATGAGTCTGAGTAGGCTCCAGGAGTTGATGATGGACAGGGAAGCCTGGCGTGCTGCAGTCCATGGGGGTCACAAAAAGTCGGACATGACTGAGCAACTGAACTGAACTGATATGATATGAATTTGATATGAATTAGATGATAGCACTAGGACATAAAAATGACACCTTCACCTGGTGCACTTTCTCTCTTTCTCTCAAATAGCTCACTCTGGTGAAGGCCAGCCACTGAGTCATGAGGACACATAGGCATCCCTTTGAGAGGTCCACACATGGCCAAGTTCATGTGGACAGGAACCAACGCACCAGCACCAACCTGCTGGCCATATGGGCGGATCCTCCAGCCTTATGAAAGAGGCTCCAGTGAGGTCCGTAGCCCATCCTCCATGTGAGGATCTGGACAAGAAGATCCAGAACAAACTGAGCCATGACTTACATCTCATAACATAGCTGATTTCATGGGCAGTCCTACCATATTTTTGGCACTTACAAAAATTTTTTTCTCTGGGAATCTTAGGAGCGGGGGCATATGGAACACCATTTCTCTCCTCTACACACACATGCATTCCCTGTGGCAGTGGAATTCTTGGCTTGGTGGGCTCTACACTTGAAGGAAGCTATGAAAAGATCACTTGGCTCCTCCGTCTTGCTTCTTTGGGGTGGGGTAGGCACTTCCTTGGGAACATTTAAGAAGAAGGCATATTGAAGAGGGACAGCAATCTTTGGACTGATGGGATACAGGTCAGAAACTCAAAGCAGGATTGGTCAGAGTGGGTCAATTCTAGACAGATGCTATGCAAAGGTAGAGGACGCGAGGGTGAGGCCCAGACAGGATTGGGGTCTGAGTGGTAGACAGAAAAGGAATCAGCTAAAACGGTGGAAGCTCGGACTTCTCTGGTGGCTCTGTGGTCAAACTCTGCCTGCCAATGCAGGGGCCATGGGTTCGATCCCTGGTCTGGGAAGATTCCACATGCCGCGAAGCAACTAAGCCCTGCGTGCCTCAACTACTGAATCGGTGTTCTAGAGCCTGGGAGCCACAACTGCTGAAGCCTGTGTGCCCTAGAGCCTGTGCTCAGCAATACGAGAAGCCACCGAAATGAGAAACCTTAGCACTGCAAATAGAGAGTGGCTCCCGCTCACTGCAACTAGAGAAAAGCCCACAGCGCAACGGAAGACCCAGCACAGCCAAAACAGACACCAAAAACCTTTGGAAACTCAGGCAGATCACAACCTGTGCCACTCACAACAGGAAGTTCCCTCTTTGTAGGCCATGCCCCCCACTTGGCTCGCTCAGTGGTGCTGGTATCAGAAGAGACCCTGACTCCTAATGTGAAAATAGACAGCTGGGCTCATAGGCCAGCCCGGTCTTCGGAATAAGTCAGAGACAGATCAATAGATGAGGTGCAGAGTCTTGAATTCTTCTTTTTGTAAATTATTTAGTGATTTTTGGTTGCACTGGGTCTCCACTGCAGTGGACAGTCTCATCGCGGTGGCTTCTCTTGTTGCAGAGCACGGGCTCTAGGGAGAGAGGACCCAGCAGTTGTGGCGCATGGGCTTAGTTCCCTGCAGCGTGTGGCATCCTCCCAGACCAGGGATCGAACCCATGTCCCTGGCATTGGCAGGTGGGTTTTCAGCCACCAGGATCACCAGGGAAGTCCCAAGAGTTGTGAACTCTTTATCTATTTTTTTCCTGAGTAAAAAGGAGAGTTGCAGCAGCTAAGCTTACTGAGTCTAAAGCCTCTTGTTCCTTCCTCAAAATCCTTGGGTGAAACAGCCTGAGGCAACTGTCTCCAAGTCGAGGTCAGAACTGGAGGTGACCACAGGGGTCCTTGAGATGACCCCTGAGATTTCAGCTGCAGGCACGAGGGACTGACAACTATTTCAGTGATTTTTTGCTTGTCTTCTTTCTGGCTGTGCTGCGTGGTGTTCAGGATCTTAGTTCCCCTACCAGGCATCGAACCTCTGTCCCCTGCAGCAGAAGTGCAGAGTCCTAACCACTGGACTGTGGGACTTCTGAGAAGCTATTCAGTGACCTTTGGGAAGCTGTGGGGGGCATTCTGGCTCCCCAGCAGCCCGGTTCTGCATTGCCCCACCCCGTCACCCACTGCGTTATCTGGAGGCTGTGGGTGGTGGACAGCTAGGACTGGGTGGGAGCCAGTTCTTCACCCCTGCAGGATGTTCTTGCCCTGACTTGACTGGACTGGCCTGTTCATCAGGGCAGGGTGGTAAGGGTGGACCCAGCCTTGGAGCCAGATCAAGTGTGGTAGGTGCCAGTGGCACCAGCAAAGGACTCTGCTTGCCAAGGTAAGGATGGAGGCTCTCGCCTTGACCAAACCTTACTCAGGCTCCTCTAAGCCTTCTTTGACCTTGGACTTTAGTATCCCTCCTTGTTGGGCCTGTATTGCCCAGTTTCAACAAAAATCCTGCTAAGTCAGCTTGGAGAGAATCCCTCATCCTTGTTACCTAATTACCCTTGATGTGTGATCACCCTCAACAGCTGGCCAAATTCTTCACACCTGCCCCCCATTTTGGTATCTGCTCACCTTCAGCAAGAATCCACCCTCTACCCGCTGACCCTCGATATTTCTTGTTATTAATTTTCCACCCACAGAACCCCCTACCTACTCCTTGGCTATAAATCCCCTCTTGTTCTTGTTAGATTTGGATTTGAACTCGGCTCCATACTGAGGTGTCTTTCCGCCTATTGCAATGCAAGTCATGTCCGACGCTTTCACGAACCCCACGGACTGCAGCCCACCAGGCTCCTCGGTCCATGGGATTTCCCAGGCAAGAGTACTGAAGTGGGTGGCCAGTTCCTTCTCCAGGGGATCTTCCTGACCCAGGGATCACACCCTCAGCTTGCTTCCTGCCTCTCCTGCTTGGCAGGCGGGTTCTTTACCACTGAGCCATCAGGAAAGCCCCCTATTGCAATAGTTTCTGAATAAATGCTGTTTTTCCTTCATTAATGACTGCCAGCCTCTGTTTGTTTGTATTTTTTTTCTGAGTGGGAACATCTCTCTGCCAGAGCTCAGATGAGCAGCACAGACAGGTAAAGTAGCCCAGGCTCCCATAGCCCCCAGAGCCCAGCTGGACCCCAAGGTGGGCGATTGTGAGGGTTAGACGCATCCATCCAAGTGAAGCAAGGCTCTGGGTAGGGAGGAAACTGGGCCCAGACAAGACAGGCACGGGCAGAAGGGGGTCTCGGGGCAGTTAACCGACCCCGAGGCCTGGCTTATCACATGGGGTCCCGGGAGTGAGACCCCCCTCCTAACGAATGGTGTGGAACCATGGGAAGCAGGAGGCTTGCTCAGAGATGCAGTGGACCCCCCAGGCCAGCTGGCCCAGACTAATGGGGTATTCAGTCAACAAATATTTATGAAGCGCCAAAGAGCTGGAGAGGGGTATTCTGGCAAACAAAACAGAGAATTTTGTCCCCAAGGAGCTTAATAGTGGTGAGAGACAGCCACTGCAAACAATACTGACCACATGAGGTGTTAGAACATGCTCAGTGAGGCTCTGGGTAAAGCAAGCCAGCAGGCAAGGCAAGAGAGTGGGAGAGAGATGACGGTTGCTGGATTGGCCTCCCCCAGAGGTTGTGACATTTGGGTGAAAACCTCAAGGACAGGAGAACAAACCCTGAGCATTTCTAGGGGGAGGAACCTTCCAGACACAGGGACGGGCTGGCAGAAAGGCCTTGAGCAGGGGTGACCTGGTGCTCCAGGCACAGTGAGGAGGCCAGAGGAAAACTCACCAAGGGGAGCAGATGAGAGGAGGCCCCCCAACCCTGTCGAGGACCCTGGGATTTCACCCTGCGGGGGGCGGGAAGTAGGGAAGAGCAGATGGGTTGAACCGGCCCAATCTGGCTGCTGAGCTGAGAATAGGCTTTGGGGTGGGGGTTGGGCAGGGTAGAAGTGGGGAGGCTCGGGAGGCCGCTGCAGACCCAGGCAGAGGTGGGGTCCGGAGGGGTGGCGACTGTGGGCACCTCTCACTTAGAGGCAGAGCCAGCAGATCAGGGGCCAGCTCTCTGGGGCTGCGGCTGTCGGCCGTCTTCCGGATGCTAGTCTGGAATGTCCATGGAGCTGGACCTCGAACAGATCAGGAATTTCCACCCTGGGGACTTGGGGGAGGAATGGGGTCGGAAGGAGGCAGGGATGACGCCAGGCCGCGAATGCCTCTGAGAAAAACATCCTCTCCTTTAAAAAAAAAAAAAGGTTTTCCACAATATAAGCTACATCCAGGAAAACAAAGCACAAGAGGCAGCCAAGCTCAAGAATTCCAGTCTCACAGCTTCCCTCAGTCCCCAGTCCCCTGGGCTGGGGCTGGGGGTCCCTGTTCTCTTTGGGGTCCCCCTATCTGACCTCAGTGGGGGTCATGGAGCCTGGCTACCATGATAGAAGCTGGTCACTTGTGCTCTGCCTGGGCAGAAGCATGGAGCATGACGGGACTTCAGCCCCGTGGGTCACTAATGGGGGGGGGAAGTGGTGGTGGGGGACACCCTGGACACACAGGTCAAGGGCAAGGAACTCTGGCTGTCTCCCGATGGCAATGACTTGGCTCTATTGAGATGCCAGTGTGTGCCAGGCACTTTGCATATGTGGTTGGATTGAAAGACACGTCTTTCCTCCTGAGAAAATTGGGATGATTAATTTAGGGATGGGCAGCTTCTATTATGTGTCATGGAAGGAGAACTTGACATACCCTGTGCTGAAGGCCGTGTTCTTTCAGCAGAATAAAGCTTAAGCCAGGCTTAGCAGTTCTTAAGAAATGATTCCCTGGAGGAGGAAATGGCAACTCACTCCAGTGTTCTTGCCTGGGAAATCTCATGCACAGAAGAGCCAGGCGGGCTACAGTCCATGGGATTGCAGTCAGACACAACTGAGCGACTAAACGTGCATACACGCAGAGAAGAAAGTGGAATATATGTACTCTGCCAGCTGATAGAATCAGAATCCTACCTGGGGATCAAGAATGGGGGTCAAAAGGAAATGAACTCTTCTGGGTAAAAGGTGTGCCTTGATTATAGCTGTAGGTGTTTTAGGATAGAAAATGAAACCTATGATAGACCCATTCCCCCCAGCATGTCATCTCCCCCTCACCTTTCCTGGAACAGTGTTCCTTCTCCCCAACCCCACTTCACCCCCCAAAAAAGCCCAACCAGTGGGAACTTGATTCTTTGCAGCACTAAGAGGTGGTTATACCAGGGGGAACCCCAGCCCCCTCCCTCATCTCCTGTCTCTCCTCCTCACCTGGTCCCTAGATGGCAGGTGTTTTCAGCATCTCTCTGGGGCCCCTGTTCCTTGTCTCTGGGCCCCTCCTGTCTTTTCTTCTTGCTTCCCTGTGCAGACACTGCAGCGAAGCATCCTATCCCAAACCTGTCAATATTCTGAATTCTGTGTTTTTCACAATTGCCTGTAGCCCCAGTACAACGAGGGTACCTGGCAGCCATTTCAGGATGAGTTCACATTCAAGGATAACACCAACATCCAAAGAAAACTTCATAATGAATGTAAACATTTCAACTCTCTTGCGACTGACCCACAGCAAAACATCTTAAAGACCCGTCTCTCTGAGGTCCTGTTGACAGCTGCTCAGGAGTGACCTTTCTCGCCCATCTCTCATGTGTTTCTGCCCCTGCCCTTCTCCAGTCTGGCCCATTGGGCTGCATTTTCCCCCAGCCATCCCCTCCCTCTTACTCTCAGCTGCCTTCTCTTCCTGGTTCAGTTTTGTTCTTCTGCAAATGGCTTCATTCTTATCACTGTTTCTGAAAATCAATTATAGTTACAATAAAGTCGAGTTCTGTCTCTAAGTCATGTCCCACTCTTTGTGACCCCTTGGACTGCAGCACGCCAGGCTCCCCATCCTTCACCATCTCCTGAAATTTGCTCAAATTTATGTCCATTGAGTTGGTGATGCAATCCAGTCGTCTCATCTTCTGTCGCCCGCTTCTCCTTTAGCCTTCAATCCTTCCCAACATCACATTAAAGTTAAAATAACCACAAAATCAACCAAAGCACACACAGAGGGCTGACACAACTCTGGATATTAAGTTGCGGGCTCCCCAGCTACTGCCCGCACCACCGATACATTCGTCAGATTTGTTCCTTTGCTGAAAGATAAAGACCAGTCTTACTTAGGGCGATGGATGCCAAACATAACTGGGGTGAAAGAGGATCCCTTAGAAAATTTGTGGTGTTACAAACACCACTTCCTAGGCCTTGATCATAGAAATTCTCCTCCAGGGCCAGGGACCTCGCAGTCTGCATCTTCACAAGCTCCCCGGTGATTCTAAAGTGATGGTCCATGGACACTTTCCATGGGAAATAGTCAGACGTGCAGCTGTCTCAAGGGGACACTCTTCAAACAGCGTCTGGCCAAATTCACTTTACTGGGACTGAAGACTCCTCTACTGGTGCAGTTGCTTCAGCAGATCCCCGCCCTTCAGCCTCCTGGAGGAGCAGATCTCATGAGGCGTTCTTGAAAATGGAAGAGTCTAGAATCCAGGCCTGAGGATGCGGCCAGCCATCTTTGGAATGGGCCTATCTCCAGACTCCAACTCGTTCAAATGAGAAAACAAGAAAACGGCCCTCTCTCCACCCACGTTGCTCATCACAGCTCTGCTGTTACATTGTGCTAGCTGTGAGGTTGGAAGTCTGTGGTGAAGAACAGAAGGGACCTCCTATCAAGTAAGGAAATTCTCACTTACATGTCAGAGGCACAAGCATGTGCCTAACCGTGACTGTCTAGCTGGTTATTCTTTATTTTTTAAAACCACATATGATTCTGTTTATATGAACTGTCCAGAGTTGGCTACAAGCTATAAAGACAGAAGATAGATTGAGTGGTGGCCAGGAGCTGGGGTCTCAGAGGGAAACGGGAAGTGACTTAGGGGTCAAGGGTTCTTTTTTTTTAATTGGAAGATAATTCTTTTACTATGTTGTGTTAGTTTCTGCCATACAGCAACTGAACCAGTAGACATGTATCCCCTCCCTCTTGGACTTCCCTCCCACCCCATCCCCATCCTACCCCTCTAAGCCATCACAAAGGCCTGAGCGGAGTTCCCTATGCTGTGCAGCAGCTTCCTTCTAGCCATCTGTTTTACACCTGGTAGTGTATATATGGGCTTCCCTGGTGGCTCAGTGGTAAAGAATCCTACTAGCCATTGCAGGGGACTTGGGTTCTATTCCTGGGTTGGGAAGATCCCCTGGAGAAGGCAATGGCAACCCACTCCTGTACTCTTGCCTGGGACATCCCATGGACAGAGGAGCCTGGTGGGCTCCAGTCCGTGGGGTCACAGAGTCGGAGAGGACTGAGCGCCTCAGCACCAGCGCCACTGCATACAGGTCAACGCTCCTCTCTCAGCTTGTCCCGCCCTTGCCTTCCCGGGCTGTGCCCACAAGTCTATTCTCTGCATCTGCATCTGTAATTAACTCACGTAATCTGTGGATGTCCTTGGTTGGCTCTCCTTTTCCTGGATGCTCAACTACAGAGCCTTTGGGAGCTCCTTTGACCCTTAAAGACCTTCGCTACTTCTCCTAGTTCCCAGTTTCTACAGGGTTCTTCCCTTGTAGCTAAGTCGGTAAAAAATCCACCTGCAATGCAGGAGACCCGGCTTTGATTTCTGGGTCAGGAAGATGCCCTAGAGAAGGAAATGGCAACCCACTCTGGTGTTCTTGCCTAGAAAATTCCATGGACAGAGGAGCCTGGTGGGCCATAGTCTGTGGGGTCACAAGAGTCAGACACAACTTAGGGTCAAAACAACAGCAAAGTACTAACATGTGCCTGTGAACTTGAAGCCCCTTTCACTGGCCGCCAGAACCCACCTGCTTGTGGGCAGAGACCAGGCTCCCATGCTCCCCAGGGCACTTTCGTGGGCCTATGAATCAGTTCAGAACCTAGTCACAGGGTCAGCTGATTCATCCCCTCCTTCCGCATCTTGAACGCCAGGCACAGTTACAGCCTTGGATCTAAATGTTGCAACCGCAGAGCCTGGGGCTAAGGAGCCTGGAGAACCGTTGTTGTGCCTGAAACTAGAAACCTTGATGTTGCCCTTCTGAAGGAAGGATGTTTCTACCTCCATTCATCCCCTACAGAGTTTATTCTGTCAAACTGTCACTCCACATTAAACAGACACTGCCTAGGGCGGCCTGGCAGATGAGTTCTGGTATCAGCTGAGACTCTGGACATGCACCCTCCCCTTTTTGCTGCTCCTTAGGTCCTGTGTCCAGGTCTGGGTCACTGTCCTCATTGCTGATTTTCTGCTTGAGGCCTTGTGCTGTCTTTTGGAAAACTGGCCTCCATGTGACATCCGGAGGATGGCGGAGGGAGTTCCTGCACGGTCTGCCCAACCTCTCTGTACATAATCAGATGCCAGTGGCTGCTCATGGGGAGAAGTACCTCCAGTGCCAACCGTGTCCTAGCTCTGGCTTTATCCAGTTGACATGCCTGAGGAGTCCAGGCTGGCAGGGCTTCACCGAATGGTACTCCCTTTTCCAGATGGTTTTTGAGATGCAATGACCCCTTGAGACCAGAGCAAAAGTGTGTAAGACCATGGCTTCTTGGATTTCATGATCTCAAGTGTCACCCCACAGTGCTAAAATGATAGTATGTGTGCTTCCTGCTCCCCCCTCCAAGGGATGATAACAGAAGGGAGAGCTAAGATTCCTGTAGCCCTCACGCTCAACTGCAGGCAGAAAGATTCTAGGGAATGGAGTGGGAGCATCTTTAGGAGGAAAGAGAAACAGTCAGGGTCCCCATGGCTTGGGGGAGTGAAGAAGAGGGGACAAGGCACCCAGTGGGACTGACCAGGCCAGCCAGAAGCAGGCCCCACAGCTACATGTGAGATGTGAGCTTGCTCAGCCGGGTCTGCCTCAACAGAAGTTTGGAAAGCATCTAAGAAAGGCACTCAGCCCAGTCTGCTCTCTCAAGAGCAGATATTCTTGATCAGGAAACCATGCCTGCCCAGCTCCTAAGAATGACTTTTCCAAGACTGAATTTCTGGAATCAGCTGGAGGGGACACTATGTTTTTATATATAATTCCTCCAGTCACTCTGTAAAGTTTTCTTTATTCAGTTTTTGAAGCTGTAGCTCTTCCTGGCTTCAGAGGATCATTTAAGAGTCATTTATTACCTCCTGCAGCCATGAAATTAAAAGATGCTTACTCTTTGGAAGAAAAGCTATGACAAACCTAGACAGTGTATTAAAATACAGAGCCATCACTTTGCTGACAAAGGTTCATGTAGTCAAAGCTATGGTTTTTCCAGTAGTCACATATAGATGTGAAAGGTGGACCATAAAGAAGGCTGATCACCAAAGAATTGATGGTTTCCAACTGTGGTTCTGGAGAAGACTCTTGAGAATCCCTTGAACAGCAAGGAGATCAAACCAGTCAATCCTAAAGGAAATCAACCCTGAATATTCATTAGAAGGACTGATGCTGAAGCTCCAATACTTTGGCCACCTGATGCAAAGACTCATTGGAAATGACCCTGAGGCTGGGAAATATTGAGGACAAGAGGAGAAGGGCGTGGCAGAGGATGAGACTGTTGGATGGCATCATTGAATCAATGGACATGTGTTTAAGCAAATTCTGGGAGGTAGTGAAGGCTTCCCTGGTGGCTTAGATGGTAAAGCATCTGTGTGAAATGTGGGAGGCCCAGGTTCAATCCCTGGGTCTGGAAGATCCCCTGGAGAAGGAAATGGCAACCACTCCAGTACTCTTGCCTGGAAAATTCCATGGACTGAGGAACCTGGTAGGCTACAGTTCGTGGGGTCACAAAGAGTCGGACACGACTGAGCGACTTCACTTTTCACTTTTTCACTCAGTGAAGGACAGGGAAGCCTGATGTTTTGCAGTCCATGGGGTCAGAAAGAGTCAGACATGATTGAGGGACGGAACAACAGCAACAACAACAGTCACCTCCTGTGTCACAACTTCGGAGGAGGCAGTCCTGAGGTTGCCTGGATTCTCAGCAGCTCTGGCCAGTAGGGAATGGGACCATGTTGGACCAGGAAGAGAGAAATAGCCTGGGTACAGGACTAGAAGAGGTCTCCAGGGAGACACAAGTCACACTGTCTGCAGGGAGGTCACTGACACTGATTTCATTAAGAGTTTTTATTTATTTGCCTATGCACAACAAATTGAACCTGTGGCCCCTGCAGTAGAAGGTCTCAAGCAGTGGACCACCACAAAAGCCCCACACTAAGAGTTTTTATTAAGGAGATGGGGGTCCAAACTTGGTGGGCCTGGGCAGTGGGAGAACAAAAGGAGAATGGATCTGAGTCTCCAGCTCAGAAGGACTGGGGGAAGATATGGACCACTAAGCCTAGCAGAATAAATCAAACCCCACTCTTTCAAGTAGGAAAGAGAACAGCAACAAAAGGAAGTTAAAGGGATAGATGGTCCCAGGGATAAGGGTCTTGGTTGTCATGGCAACTGAACTGATAGTGGCTGAAACTTTCAACCTGAAAGAAATGACTCTTGAGTGGTTTTCTTTTTTTTTCCCCCCAATAATAGAGCAATCCAGAGCCATGATAGAACAGAGTGAGAGAGACCTGATTCAGCTTATCAGTGCCAGAATGAAAGAGAAGGTCACAAATGGATTCAAGGTAATTTAGAGCACAGCAATCCTGCCTACTGGCAAACCAATGGGGAGAAGTGTCTTTCACCATAACGCCTGGAGACTGTGCTGCAAAGAGAAACCCATAGTACTCCCCGCAGAAGGAGTTGGAAATCCAAAGCCATCATTTTCTCTGGAATCCATCATGCTCTCCAGGAAGGGCACCAGAAGTCCTTATGGCCATATTTGTCATCTTCCTTTCCAACTATAAAAGGAGCTCTGTTTAATTACATGTTTTTCTTTAGGAGCCCAAACTGCTTACACCCCTTTCTGGATGATAGGTAAAGTCAGTCCATTTCACAGTTCACACTATTGTGGAAACAGTGGGAAATCAGAACCAAAGGGATCTCTATGCATTTCCTGTTTATTAGTCTGTGACACTAGGTACCTAAATGGGAAGTGGCAAGATCCTGTTGAAGAGTTTTCAACTTGCTATGGGAGCAGGGATGGGGGCTCTGATGATGGTGTTACTCGATTTTTATCTGTCAGCTTGTGCTGCCTAACAAAATCTCACAGACTGAGTAGCTGAAACTGCAGCCATTTATTTCTCACAGTTCTGGAAAATTTGGGTAGAGCAGATCAGAGAAATCTAGTAATCTGTACTGACTTCCTATTTTTGTCTTGAGGGAAGAAAACCACTGTGATAAGAAAAGTTTTTATCCTTTGAGGCTTTGTTAATAGATAGTAATTAGCAATATGGAAGTGCTAAAAGATCCTTAAGTTTAAAATATTGAACATAGAATTGCAATTAAGTTAGTATATTTAGGTCTCATACTAAGTGCCTAAGAAGAATGTTTTTATGAAATTCTTTTTTAATGATAAATAGGGAGGACCAAGCAAGGATAAAAGATGTTCTTGACAGTAAGCCCAGAACTAGTGGATCAGAAAGATGTAATGGAGCTGAAAATAGAACCACATGTGTATACTGAAAAGGCTGTGTGCCAGGAGAGACCAATGATAAGAATATTACACTGAGGCCCATCCTGTCAAAAATAGCCAAACATATAATTACAGAGATAAAGGGGGAATTTCATATGTGTTCACACACTAGAAATATAATTCTGACTGAAATCAGACAGTAGAGTTGCAGAACAAAATGTTCAAAGACAGTGGAACAAAGTCTAAATCAATTTTGAAGGTGAGAAATTGTGATAAAATATATATTGTAGCACAATATGTTGTTAGTTAATGAAAACAACAGAAGACATTTTGAGATATGCGAAGACTCAGAAAACATAACAGCCATGTGCCCTTCTTTTAAAGTTACTTTAAAAACATACTTCAGTCAACAGAAAGATGTATCAAAAAAAGAAGTATGGAAATGCCATGGCAAGATAAGGCCAGATAGGAAACTTAAACAGCAAGAACAGAAAACGTTAGTATTGTTCTCAAAAATCACTGCAGATGGTGACTGCAGCTATGAAATTAAAAGACACTTGCTGCTTGGAAGAAAAAAATGTAACAAACTTAGACAGTGTATTAAAATACAGAGACACCATTTTGCTGACAAAGGTTCATAGAGTCAAAGCTATGGTTTTTCCAGTAGTCATGTATGGATGTGAGAGTTGGACCGTAAAGAAGGCTGAGTGCTGAAGAACTGAAGCTTTCAAATTGTGATGCTGGAGAAGACTCTTAAAAGTCCCTTGGACAGAAAGGAGATCAAATTAGTTAATTCTAAAGGAAATCAACCCTGAATATTTGTTGGAAGGACTGATGCTAAAGCTGAAGCTCCAATACTTTGGCCACCTGATGTGAAGAGATGACTCATTGGAAAAAACCCTGATGCTGGGAAAAATTGAGGGCAGGAGGAGAATGGGGTGACAGAGGATGAGATGGTTGGATAGAATCACCGACTCAGTGAACATGAAAAGTGAAAGTGAAAGTGAAGTCACTCAGTCGTGTCCGACTCTTTGCGACCCCATGGACTGTAGCCTATCAGGCTCCTCTGTCCATGGGATTTTCCAGGCAAGAGTGCTGGAGTGGATTGCCATTTCCTTCTCCAGGGGATCTTCCCACCCAGGAATCGAACCCAGATCTCCTGCATTGCAGGCAGATGCTTTACCGTCTGAGCCACCAGGGAAGCCCCAATGGACATAAGTTTGAGCAAACTCTGGGAGACAATGAAGGACAGGGAAGCCTGGTGTGCTACAGTCTATGGGGTTGAAAAGTCAAGACTCAGTGACTGAACAACAAAGGGTAACTCTAAATCTGACTGTGGCAATATACAGAAACTTGCAGACCTACTTCATTTACAAATACAAATGCAAAATCCTAAAAAATACCCTCTGCAATGGTATATTAAATACACAACAGAAACAAAAATTCCGCACAAATTTAGAATTCAACTTAGTTTTTTTTCATAGTGTTATGAGTGTAGAAACTCTGAAAATGTTGTTGTTGTAGTTTATATTTGAGAAAATGAGTAAACATACTGTGGGAGAAGACAGGCACAAATATTGCTTGTAGGAAGACATGGGAGAAGCCTGTGGTGTTGGATGGGAATTAGAGGGATATAATATTTATAAATCAAGGGATTATCAAGGAATGTTCTCTGTCCTGCCGACATACATCTGATTGGGTTTCGGAGTTACCATGGACCAGTGGCTGCTATATACTATCCATTTCCCCCTGTTTGAATGCAAGTGTCTACAGCCTGTGTCATTATATTTGGAAAGTGGGGGAGACTAACTTGTCCTTTAGTTCACAGGTCTTTGGTTCCACAGAAGAGGTCCCTGCAGGGCTGCATCCAATGGACCACACCTAAGGAACTTACCTGATTTGAACCTGATTTAGATGATGAGGTCCTGGACTTTGTTCCAGTCCTGCAATGAGTGAGGCTTGTTGGGATGGGAGGGGTCGCAAGTGTCCTTTGCATGTGGGAAGGGTGTTAATTGCTGTGGTCAGAGGGTAGACTATGGTAGGGTGTTTCTGAAGACAGTGGCAACATTTCTTGCCAAATAACATTCCCTTTGAAACATGGCTTTGCCATTCATCCTATCAAGAGGTACAGCCCATTTCCCCTCCTTTTGAATTTGGTCTGGTGATTTGCTTGGACTGACAGCATGTGGCAGAAGTAACACTGTACAAGCATGAAAGGGCTTGGTCGATACCATGTGGAACAAAGATAAGGCATCCACACGGAGTTCTTCCTAAATTTCTGGCTCACAGACAAGTGGACAATAAGATGATTACTCCTTGAAGGCGCTAAACTTTGGGGTCATTTACCACACAGCAACAGGTAGCTAATACGTGATCAAAGAGTCCTGGGGTCATTTCAAAACAACTCAGGAGCCAACGTGAAGAGACTCTCACTTACAGATAAGCAATTTGAGCAGCAATAAAGATATTAACTGCAATGGTTTGGAGCACATTAAATATTTAAATCCATGAGCTCAAGATACTTTATAGAAAAAAAAAACAAACCTCTGTGTCTATCTTTAGAGGCTATTAGGGAAACAGCTCACTAACTTGAACATTTTAAATAAAGAATCCAGAATTAATCCTTTATTTCCTATACAAATTGTACTTCAAGGCAGCCAAATATTATTGAAGGGAGTCCTTTGCAGAAGAATTCTGACTAATAAATGTAGAAGGAATAGAGTGCTCATATGCTCAGTCATGTCCAGCTCTTTGCAACCCTTTGGAGTATAGCCTGCCATTGTCCATTGGATTTTTCAGCAAGAATACTGGAGTGGGTTGCCATTTCCTCCTCCAGGGGATCTTCCTGACCCAGGGATCAAACCCACATAGAAGGAGTAACAGAATCTAAATATCATCATTTTGCAAACCCTATTGAAATAGGTTTAGACAATAAGCACCAGTGGCTGCTAAAATCATTAGGGGAAAGGATGATGTGTAACAGATCGGTCAAGTTGATAACACCTGAACCTGCTGTAAGATCTTAATATTACATATTAATACACAGACGCCCCGGGAAGTCTCTATACTAACAACTCGAAACAAACCTCCCCCAAACCTGAATCCAAGTAAGCCTCTAGATCTAACCTCTAGGTCTAAAAAAGAAAAAAAAAAAAAAAAGCCAGGGAGAAAAACACATGCCGCTAAGAGCATGAGGGCTTCCCTGGTAGCTCAAATGGTCAAGAATCTGCCTACAACGCAGGAGACCCAGGCTCGATCCCTGGGACGGGAAGATCCATTGGAGAAGGGAAAGGCTATCCACTCCAGTATTCTTGCTTGGAGAATACCATGGACAGAGGATACTGATGGTCTATAGCCCATGGAATTGCAAAGAGTAGGATACCACTGAGCAACCAACACTTTAACTTTCACAGGAGGATGTAGAAAAACCCAGAATATGGGAATTCTGGTCTAGTGGTTAGGACTGTGCTCTCACTTTGGAGGGCACAGGTTCAATGCCTGGTCAGGGAACTAAGATTCCATCAGTCAGGCAGCATAGCCAAAATTGAAAACAAAGAACTAAGGCTCCAAAACTTTGGCCACCTGATGCAAAGAACTGACTCATTAGAAAAGACTCTGAAGCTGGAAAGCTTGAAGGCAGGAGGAGAAGGGGACAACAGAGGATGAGATGCTTGCATGGCATCACTGACTCGATGGACATGAGTTTGAGCAAGTTGTGATGAGTTGGTGATGGACAGGGAAGCCTGGCATGCTACAGTCCATGGGGGTCACAAAGAGTCAGATGAGGCTGAGCAGCTGAACTGAATGGTGTGGCCAAAAGGAAGAAAAAGAAAATTCCAGAACATGAAAAATTGCATAGGGCAAAGACCCCAGGTTATCCAATAAGTAGACAGCAAGGAAGAAAGGAAGTGGGGAACATACAGATGAAAAGAACCTTAAGAGACAGATTAGCTAAATTCAGTGTGTGAAAGTAGTTAGGATCCCAATCTAAACAAATCAATTGGAAAAGGATTTATGAGACAATGAAGACAATGTGAACGGTGGTGAGGTATTTAATGGTATTAAGAAACTATTAAATTGGGAGTGAAATACAAAAAGAATAAAAGGAGGTGGAGGACGCGATGATTCTATGTAAAGTCTGGATTTGAGTGACGAGGGCAGCCAATAGCATCCCAGAGTCACTGGCAATCTAAGGATGGCCAGGGTACCATTATATGGATCCTGAAACTGGGATGATTTAGTCCATCCAGAACAGGATCAAGGACGAGCCTGGAAGCTGTTATCACTGGCTTCATGACAAATAAGCAGTTCTTTGAGGTCCTTTTCAAATTCTGCCTCTAAATCCAGTCCTACTTGACCAAAGTCGGAAGCCTGAAAGAGAGAGAGAGAGAAAAAAAAAGCAAGCACACAGGGGCCTAAGGACAGAGAATTAGGATCATGGATCACTCATGCTTTCTTAGGAGATCTGCTCTCCCTGCCCGAAGCTGCACTCCCCCAGGTGGCGAGCAGAACAGGAGGGAGAGGCTGCCACTCAGATGTTCAAATGCACGAGGCTCTGCCTGGTTGTTAACCTGGACCTGACAGGTGGTCTGGACCTCAGCAAAGCCTGACCTTGGGGCAAACCAGATAAAGCTTTTCTTGAAAGCCCACTCTCTGAAGGAAAGAGAGAGCCTTCCATTCTCCAAGGCTAAGGCTGTGCCAGGCATTGAAGGGCTCCCTGGGCTGATTCTTCCCCCCACCAGCTCCATGGGTGGACACCAGTTTACAGTCTGTGGCTCATGAACATGCCGACTAGTGGCAAGCAGGGAGGGAAGGAGGCTGGGTGGAACTGAGAATTTGCTTTATATATGTCCCAAGAAATATCTGGACAAGTGAGAGTAAAAAGTCAGAGTAAACGCAATAAAGTTAAGAATGCCTTGGGTTGCAATACAGTTCAACCAGTTGCTCTTCCTACCAATGAAAGATGAAACCAACACCAGCTGAGAGCAAATCTGGGTGTTTGAGTCCACTGGGAAACTCAGGAGAAAAAAAAATCCAAGCATGAACATCCTGAAAGTTTAATTCATTTCATCTTAATTAATTCATTTCTGTATTTCTGCCTCCCCCCCAACCCTGCCACATCCCATTTGAACAAGGAGGCAGGATGAAATTGACCATTCTCAGTGCGTGTGGCCTGTCCTTCTGGGACTGAAGATGAAATTTTTTTTCAGGTATCATTTACAAGGACCCTGCTTGCTGTTCTTTTTGACATCCTCCTCTCCATCTCTGGGGCCTCCCTGGTGGCTCAGTAGTAAAGAATCCACCTGTAATGTGGGAGACCTGGGTTCGATCGCTGAGTTGGGAAGATCCCCTGGAGAAGGGAATGGCTACTGATGACAGTATCCTGGCCTGGAGAATTCCATGGACTGTATAGTCCATGAGGTCGCAAAGAGTCAGACACGACTGAGCGACTTTCAGTTTCTTTCTCCACCTCTGAGATTGGGAGACAGTTTTCTTCTATAATCCTTGCTTTCTGAGCTCTCCCCAGCACAAGACTAGACACGATTCTTGCAAAGTTCTGCTGTCCCAGAAATGAGGGGGAAGTAGAAAGGATGTGAAAGGGAGGCAGGAAATTCCCTTTACCTTGTAAAATATTTTATGGTTGTGAAATATCAGGCGCATGTCCCGTAAAAACCAAGCCGTTGTGTACACTTTCTCAGTCAGCCTTTCTTTAACCAGGTCCAGCCACATGGCTTCCCTAAAGGGCTCGCCATAATCTCGAATCTAGCGGCAAAGACACCAAAGAGGCAATGTGAGCACAGGCACAGTCCCTGGAATGGATCCAACACCAACCTTTATTTGCAGGGTAATACCCAAGTGGCTAAGTGGGTAAAGAATCAGCCTGCCAATGCAGGAGATGCAGGCAGATGCAAGTTCGATCCCTGGGTTGGGAAGATACCCTGGAGGAGGGCAGGACAACCCACTCCAGTATTCTTACTTGGAGAATCCCATAGACAGAGGAGCCTGGTGGGCCACAGTGCAGAGGGTTGCAAAGAGTCGGACATGAAAAGTGAGAGTAAAAAGTCAGAGTAAACGCAATAAAGTTAAGAATGCCTTGGATTGCAATACAGTTCAACTAGTTGCTCTTCCTACCAATGAAAGATGAAACCAACACCAGCTGAGAGCAAATCTGGGTGTTTGAGTCCACTGGGAAACTCAGGAGAAAAAAAAATCCAAGCATGAACATCCTGAAAGTTTAATTCATTTCATCTTAATTAATTCATTTCTGTATTTCTGCCTCCCCCCCAACCCTGCCACATCCCATTTGAACAAGGAGGCAGGATGAAATTGACCATTCTCAGTGCGTGTGGCCTGTCCTTCTGGGACTGAAGATGAAATTTTTTTTCAGGTATCATTTACAAGGACCCTGCTTGCTGTTCTTTTTGACATCCTCCTCTCCATCTCTGGGGCCTCCCTGGTGGCTCAGTAGTAAAGAATCCACCTGTAATGTGGGAGACCTGGGTTCGATCGCTGAGTTGGGAAGATCCCCTGGAGAAGGGAATGGCTACTGATGACAGTATCCTGGCCTGGAGAATTCCATGGACTGTATAGTCCATGAGGTCGCAAAGAGTCAGACACGACTGAGCGACTTTCAGTTTCTTTCTCCACCTCTGAGATTGGGAGACAGTTTTCTTCTATAATCCTTGCTTTCTGAGCTCTCCCCAGCACAAGACTAGACACGATTCTTGCAAAGTTCTGCTGTCCCAGAAATGAGGGGGAAGTAGAAAGGATGTGAAAGGGAGGCAGGAAATTCCCTTTACCTTGTAAAATATTTTATGGTTGTGAAATATCAGGCGCATGTCCCGTAAAAACCAAGCCGTTGTGTACACTTTCTCAGTCAGCCTTTCTTTAACCAGGTCCAGCCACATGGCTTCCCTAAAGGGCTCGCCATAATCTCGAATCTAGCGGCAAAGACACCAAAGAGGCAATGTGAGCACAGGCACAGTCCCTGGAATGGATCCAACACCAACCTTTATTTGCAGGGTAATACCCAAGTGGCTAAGTGGGTAAAGAATCAGCCTGCCAATGCAGGAGATGCAGGCAGATGCAAGTTCGATCCCTGGGTTGGGAAGATACCCTGGAGGAGGGCAGGACAACCCACTCCAGTATTCTTACTTGGAGAATCCCATAGACAGAGGAGCCTGGTGGGCCACAGTGCAGAGGGTTGCAAAGAGTCGGACATGACCGAAGTGACTGAGTGAGCACACATGTACGCATTGATAATGATATCTGATGTCTATGTGCCAGGCATTGTTCTAAGCACTGCTGATACATTAATATATAATCTCCACAACAACAGTAAGAGATTGTTACTATAATTACCCCAGTGTTATTGATGAGAAACCAGGGAATGGAGAGGTTAAGTAACCTATCCAAGATTTCACAGCTAAAAGCTGGTTGAGCTACACTGAATCCATTGTTCAAGTCTCCTGAGTCTGTACCCTCAACCCTATGCTCTCTGTAAGGAAGACATTCCCACTGAAGAGAAAGAGAAACTAAGATACTGCGTCCCAGAGCTGGTATGCAATGGGGTGAACGTTGAAGAGGCAGCCCCACTCCAGAGCCTGCAGCTAAACCTCCCACCCTCTACAGAGATGCCTGCAGGACGCACACTCCACGTTTCTAAAATGAGTTTAACAGCAGAGAGATGCCCAGAGGATGAGAAATGTCAAACAGAACTTACATTACATGGGGTCTCCGCAAAGAAAGAGCTTTGTGGATGACAGTAGGCTTTCAAGAGGAGAAACTCACATTTCTGTAAAATACGAAGAGGGATTTAAAGGCAAATGCGGTTTGGAGAAAGTGAGGCCAAGCCTTTGCCCAAAAACCACACACAGGAGCAGCCAGACACAACCAGCCTCCCGACCGCATCTGCCAAGGTGCCGTGGCGGGGAGGTGGATGCTGAATTCTGTCTGTCCTCCACGTTTGGGTGCTGAAGCTCCATCCTCAGAAATGAGACACTGAAGGCTTTCTTTGGGTGCCCTTCCCTGGACCCTCTGCCTGTTTGAGGGGAAGGGGGAAGGCTTGGGTCCCCATCCCACTCACCAGCTGCTCCTCCGGCTGCGTGGACCTTGCCCGAAGCTCAGGTTCCTGGAGACCCTGCTGGTTTCCTGAAGACTCCTTCATCCTGCAGAAGGTGCAACTCCATGGGCTCCTGCGGGGCCAGGAATAAGTGAGCGAGGACAAGGTCCTCGGAAACAGCCACCGTTTTCCTTTTCCTGATGGATGAAGCCAGGGAAGGAAGGGGCCACCTCCCCGAGTCTCCAAGACTCCTAAGGCGGAGGGGGTTGCGGATGAGGGGATAGGTGAGTGGGAGTGGAGTGCAGGAAGGGGTCCCATTGAGAGAGTCACAAAGCAGTCTGAGTGTGGAGGGCGGGGTCAGGGTGAGAGGTGGGTTCTCCTTTCCTCCTCTGCCCTCCCGGGAGCACAGGGAGCCCTGCGCACCTGGCTGGAGTATCAGAAACTGGGTCTTAACCCCCTAGGTGACTGAGGCTCCATCAGCCTGTTGAGACTGCGGGGGAAATCAGAGAAGCAGGCCACATTTCCTGCCTTTTCTGAGAAATCACAGAGCACAAATGGTGTTTTTCTGCCCTTTGGACAGGAGTCTGGGTTACGTAACCGGGAAAGGACAACTCCCAGGGGCAGGGGCGGTGTGGGGGTCAGCGTGACTCAGCCGCAGATTCAGAGGCACTGATACCGCAGGGAACACAGGCTGCGGGCCGATGGGGCTGCGCGGGGTCACCCAGGCAGAGCCCAGAGTGCCCAGGATGCTCCCGGGCCCGTGGCTCTTCCAACCCGAGAGGAGCGATCAGAGGCGGAGCCCGCGCGGGGCTGCATCTCACTAACCTCTCAGCCTCCGAGGGTGGGATGTGACAGTCCTCGTGAAAGACTCGCGGGCAAGTGTCACAGCGGAGAAGCGAGCCTCCTTTACAGCACACCTCACATTCCTTGGAGTTTTCCTGCTAGAAGGGGATTGGTACCTGAGACAGGTTGCCCCCCCTTCCTGGGCCTGGCCCAAAGATGCTCTCAGCCGCTGCGCGCAGGCCCAGGTAAGCTCGTGGGCAACTCTGAGAACAGTCCCTGAGGTTACACTGACACACAGAGGGATGTACACAAAGGCACAGAGCTGTTGTGTCAATGGGTTGCTTGGTTGGGGGTGGGGGTGTGTGCTGAGGATCCACAGGGGTCTTTCTCATGGCCGTAGAATGTAACCCAGCAAATTTTACAAGTGACTTAGGTGAGAGGCATGATCCTTACAGTTGGATAAAGATTCAGGTGGTGCTGGGAAAGACTGAAGGCGAAAGGAGGAGGAGGAGGAGGAGAAGGGGTGCCAAAGTGCCCCACTGTGGTCCTTTCCCCCGAGGACAGATGGTGGGTGGTCAGGTAGACCACCAAGAGCTGGACCAAAGGCTCAAAGCAACTGAGAATCAGTTACAACCAGGGAGGGGACCCTGCCACCACCCACCACTGTCCGTAACACAAATATGAGCACCCTGAGATGGTTAGATAGCATTATGGACTCAATGGACTCGAATTTCAGCAAACTCTGGGAGATAGCGGAGGACAGAGGAGCCTTGCATGGTGCGGTCCACGGGGTTGCAAAGAGTTGGACATGACTCAGCGGAGACGACTTAGCGATGGAGCAACAACAGAGATTCACAAGTGGGAGTCCTGATTCTGCTCCCAGCCCCACAAGACAGACAGGGTGGGGCTCCACACAGGTTAACTGCTCAGTCGTGTCTGACTTTGTGACCTCGCTGACTCTAGTCCACCAGGCTCCTCTGACTGTGGGATTCTCCAGGCAAGAATACTGAAGTGGGTAGCCATTCTCTTCTCCAGCGGATCTTCCCAACCCAGGGATCGAACCTGGGTCTCCTGCACTGCAGGTGGATTCTTTACCATCTGAGCCACCAGGGGAGCCCTCCACACACACAAGGGAACCTTTTCTCTGCACAAAGGGTGGGAGTCTGGAAGAGGGGTCCTTCTTCCTGTGCCCCACCGTGGTACTCTCCCCGCAAGACAGATGGTGGCTGGTCAGCAAATAGACCACCAGGAGCTGGAGCAAAGGCTCAAAGCAACTGAGAATCAGTTACAACCAAGGAGGGGACCCTGCCACCACCCACCACTGTCCCTGACACAAATATGAGCACCCTGACCAAGGGCATCAGGGACGGAAACGTTTAGTCCATTGGCAAAACTAGCCACCCAGCCAAAGGGAAACGTCTTCCTGATCTGGGATGGTGTTCATCTCTTTTAGCTTGGGAGACTTCCTGAGCGCCCTCTCCACTTCCTAAGCCCCAAGGCCTCCTAAGGAGTGCTCCATAACCCTGAAGGTCAAAGAATCTTTCTGGCCTTCCCCTCCTGAACTTGCCAGTCTGCCTCTCTCTGTCTTTAGGGTTGACACCCAACAGCCATTCTTGCCTTGATGACACCTGGCCTGCGCTGGTACAGAGTACAGATGCCAGGGCAGACCTACCTGCTCCTCCTGATGGAGAACCTGGTTGGGCCCAGAGCCCTGATACCCCTGCCCCCTACCTCCGTGTCCTGGAGTGAAAGTTTCCAGCACACCTGATACGACTGGGAAATTACAGAGAAAGGACACACATACCCACGGTCACACTCTAATTAAGACTCCAACTCTGGTTTTTATATTTGATGACTGGTGGTTTCTCTAACCCACCCCTCCCTCTTCCCCTCTTGGCACATCTGGGCAAGGTGCTAAGAAAACCTCATGGGCTCCCTCTCTTGGCCACAGAGAGAAGTTCAAGTCGGACAGACCTCGCCCCAACAAGGGAGCCCTCACCTCGGCCACACGAAGTGAAGTGAAGTGAAAGTCACTCAGCCGTGTCCGACTCTTTGCGACCCTATGAACTATACAGTCCATGGAATTCTCCAAGCCAGAATACTGGAGTGGGTAGCCTTTCCCTTCTCCAGGGGGTCTTCCCAACCCAGAAATTGAACCGAGGTCTCCTGCATTGCAGGCAGATTCTTTACCAACTGAGCTATCAGGGAAGCCCATGGCCACATCCCTAACCATAACAAACCTTGGGCTATACCCTTTCTTGGGGTGGTGCTAGTGGTAAAGAACCCTCCTGCCCATGCAGGAGACATAAAAGACTCAGGTTTGATCCCTGGGTTGGAAAGATTCCCTGGAGAAGGAAATGGCAACCCACTCCAGTATTCTTGCCTGGAGAATCCCATGGACAGAGGGAACCTGGCAGGCTGCAGTCCATGTGGTCTCACAGAGCTGGACACGACTGAACTGACACAGCATGCATATCCTTTCTTCGCGCCAGCCACTTTCAGACCAGCTTGGGTAGCTGCCTTGCCTCTCCCCAGAAAATCTCTGTATATGAGCAATAAATCTTTTATTCTCTCTTGGCATAGGTGTTGCATCATTGGTTTCAACACCTGAACCCAGTTTTTGATGCAAGGCTGAGCTCACTTACCTGCAGGCCACCACAAGATAGCTGGACTGGCAAGCAGGAGACTGGGTGGCCATTCCAACCTAGGGGTCTCTCTTTGGATTGCTAACTGGCTCAGGTCAGGCTGACTTATGCTTGGAGTTATGTTGTTCTCTTCTGGGCACTGAGGTTGCCATCATCCACCAGGAGGCACCATCCATTCTTTCCAAGTTTAAGAACAGGCCAGATTGGACTTTTAAATGGATGAAAAGTAGAGATAATCACTCTTGCGCTAAACAGATTTTATATGGGCTTTCCCGGTGGCTCAGTGGTAAAGAATCCACGTGCCAATGCAGGAGACTCGGGTTTGATCCCTGGGTCGAGGAGATCCCCTGGAGGAGGAAATGGCAACCCACTCCAGTATTCTTGCCTGGGAAACCCCATGGACAGAGGAACCTGGCAGGCTGCAGTCCATGGAGTCACAAAAGAACTGGATACTGGATACAACTTAGGGACTAAATAACAACACAACATGATAAATTTCTGTTCTTGAAGGCCCTGCTTTAATTTCTGAGTCCTACTAACTATTTTAACAGAGTGGAAGGTCCGTGGTCTCCATTATGTAAAACTGCTTGTGTCAAAGATTTGATTTTATTTCACTTCATCACTTGTTAGCTCAAAGCATCCATGCCCACTCCAGGATAGTTCTGAGCAGTGGGTGTTATGCCCCTGGGGCATTAAGGTGAGGTATACCTGTTTGCCCTCTGTTTTATGTTTGGCAAGTCCCTTGAAAGGATAGTAGGTACCTTGTTTAAATTTAATGAGATGCAATTACTCACAAAAGACCCCCACGATATAGCCAATATTAATGCCGTTACTGATGCCATCCGCTTAGCAACTGGCAAATGCTTTACATTCACAGATTTGGCTCTTATGTTCTGTTCAGTGCCTATCTCAACAGCCTCCCTGCTGGAGTTGGCCTTCACCTTTGCAGGCATACAACACACCTTTACCTGGCTATCCTGGGGTACCTTGACAGCTTTGCTATCACACACAGTCTCTGCAGACAAGATCGTAGCTGCAGCCGACTTCCCCCAGGAACAGAGGAATGACACCACATAGATGCAACCCTTCTCATTTGACATATTCAGAATATACAACGACAGAAAGAACTGAGAAGGGATGGGCCATCACCCCACATGTAGAACAAGGCCCTACCTGCTCAGCAAATTCCTAGGCACTGTTTGGTCAGTTGAAGGCTGCTCTATCCCTGACACTGTCAAGAAACAACAACTGACCCTCTTAAAACTCAATCCTACAACAACTGCCCAACATTTTAAAGCCTTTTGAGTTCTGAAAATAACACCATCCCCATGTACAGATTTTACTTCTACTTATTTAAACTGTTGGTTGCAAATCAGCCCACTTGAATGGGGTTGTTGTTGCTGTTCAGTCACCCAGTCATGTCTTTGCAACACCATGGACCGCAGCATGCCAGGTTACTCTGTCCTCCACTATCTCTGGAAATTTTCTCAAACTTATGTCCATTGAGTCGGTGATGCTATCTAACCATCTTGCTATCTAACCTGAATGCGGACTCCTCAACAAAAAGTTCTGGGATTTGTTCAAAAAGTTAAAGGAAAAAAAAAAAAAGCAAAAAGCAGAAGCTGTCAGTTTCACCCTATATGCCATTTCTATGGCAACTGTAGTCTGCATACTGGGCCCTTCAGTGGTGGAGATTCCCACAGGCCCGGAGCCCCTGATTCTCTGCACCAGCTGCTCAGGTTGCCTTGGGGTCCTGGGAGCAGCACCCTGCAGGCCAGCCACAAAGCAAACGTTTGCAGTATTAGGTTGGCCAAAAAGTCCATTTGGGGTTTCCCATACAATGTTATGGAAAAATCCAAATGCACTTTTTGGCCAATGCAATATCAGCATTAGATCTCTTGCTGGTACACAGAAACAGAGCAAGGTGCTAGCAAAGACTTGGTATACTGCAGAGCGACAGTGGCGTGTTGGGGGAAGGGCCTGCATTGGTCCATTTGTGATCAGAACTAAACTTGGGTTTCTTTACCTCACTGTGATCCCTTGGATGGAGGAGCCTGGTAGGCTGCAGTTCATGGGGTCGCTAAGAGTCGGATACAACTGAGCGACTTCACTTTCACTTTTTACTTTCATACATTGGAGAAGGAAATGGCAACCCACTCCAGTGTTCTTGCCTGGAGAATCCCAGGGACAGGGGAGCCTGGTGGGCTGCCGTCTATGGGGTCGCACAGAGTCGGGCACGACTGAAGTGACTTAGCAGTAGCAGTGACTCCTGATGGGGTGGGGGTCGGGGGGACTGAAAGGTCAAGTGTGCCCCTGGCTGTCATTTGCTGACATGTAGCATTATGAGTAAGAAGGAACTATAATATTGGGGCCATTAATTAATAATCTAGATTTTAAAAATCTTTATTTCTTTCTGGTTACAAGAGTAATAAATGATCATTATAAAAATTTCACCTGTATATAAATATATAACATAGAAGGCAAATGTCCCTTGTCATCCCGTCCCAGAATAACCGACTCTTCCAGATATTTTTTGTCATAGCCTTACACATTCACATAAACAAAACTGTGCTCCTTCTGTACATGTTATTACCAGTTTAAGCTTCCTGAAGCTTTCCTGACCTTAACACCCTTAGGCGACTATAAGATGAATATATACTTGCAAAACATGCATTTTAAAAAACCACCATTCTGTCGATTATTAGTATATTTTAGAGTACTGATGGACATCAATATTCTTTTTTTTTTTTTTTTTTTGCTATTACAAGGTATTTCAAATCAGCATGGAAAAGAGGATTTATATAATAAACTAGTTTGGGGGACTTTCGGGGGACCTCATTGCCTTATCAACTTTGAGAGAATCCAGCCAAGGGTCAGGTTAACCTCCTGGACAAGATGGAAGAGGCATCATTGCATCTATTGGAGGTCCATATCTAATGGGAAGCCCATGAATGGGACTCGAGACTGGAAGACCTATCTATGTAAGTAAAGGCACCTGAGGAGGAGTGGGTACAGCCAATGAGTGAATGCCATCGTGAGGCTCTGCAGAGACAGAGCTCAGTTCAAACACATCATTCCATTCTGCCGTTACCAACAAGGAGCATGTCGAAGTTAGGAATACTTGAAATTCAATCAAGGATAATCTTCTTACTCTTACTTCTTGCTATTCGTCTATTCTTGTCTATTTCAATACCATATTTACTTTTCAAATTAGACCACTCTACTTCTGACACATTTGGTTGCTGATCATCCCAATATGCAAATCTTTTTTGTAGAACACATGCTAGTGACCTAATCTTCATTCTAAAGAGTTATCTGCTTCCCTGTCTTAAGTTAACTACGAATATAAAGGCGGCATGTACAGGCATCAGTGTACTAAAGCAGTCATCCGGAAACCGCAGTGCTGAAATGGGAAGGTGACTCGGGCCTGGGAAGGTCGAGGATGCCCAGGCCAGCCTTGGCACATGGAAAGTCTGCAACATGGTGGCTGAGAATGTAGTAGGAATTCACCTGCTATTTACCTCTGTCTTGAGATGTTTTCTTGAAGGACAGATCAAAATTTCTTTCTGCAAGAGAGGACGGGTCAATGAATGGGACTGTTCTGAAGGCTTCTCTTTTGTAAATATCTAAGTCCTCACTTGTGAATGAATATTTGTACATGGAAAGCCTACTAGGTCTCCAACCCAAGAGAGCAGAAAGAATAACTAGCTCCCTCCTCCCACTGGCTCTTCTTCTGGACATTGTTTATTCTCTGTCACTCAAACTCAAGACCTGTTCTTCTCTCTCTGTGCTAGCCTACCCACTCCTTTCCCCTCCCATTTCTTCTCTAGATAACATCCTTATGATTTCATTTCAGGGATCACATTCTGAGTGCTATGGAGCGGTTTCGTGTTGGGACCTGGGATCACAGAGACTAGTACCCTTGTTTGTTGCTCACGGGATGGAGCAGTGTGCTGGGAAGTGGAGAAGAGGGACTGGCCATGGCCAGGATGGTCTGGAAATGCTTCACCGAGGGGCCCACGTGGAGTGTGGTCTTGAGGAGGCGTTTATTGGGTGGTGGGCACAGGGAAGCTTTCAGAGGGGTCTCTCTCTCCATCTAGTTTCCTTGCAGCCCAGCCTCTCCCATACCAGCAGGGTAAGCTTCTTATACCCCTCCATCTTGTATTTAAAGTTTCCCCTCATCAGCACTAGTCTGGGTTCCTAACTTCCTCACCCACAGTGTTTTTCTATGACCGGTTAGCTCTTTCTCAGTCCCGCTGTGGAATCCTGATGGGAATTTCCTCACACTTCTGTTATTGTAATTCCGCTCATCCTTCAGGGAATTAAACTCACCACCTATGTGTCTCTTGTTATTACAATACCTGCAGTAGCTTTCCTAGGCTCTTTCCTCCACAAAATACACTCCGCTTCCAGTTCTTAGAATGTTTCCGCTTTCCTTCAATTTCAAATTCTTTTGGTGTGAACCAAACTCCCTTCTCATTCCGAATACACTTCTCTGAGGATCCTGGAAGGTAAAGACGGTCCATCTTACATCCACTCCCATCCGCGGCGAATTCACCCTAAACCTCCAGCCCCCTACTCATGGGGCTCTACCGTTCTGGGGTCAGAGACTCCCTGTGAGGTGGGAGAAGGAGCAGGGAAAACCGATTCCTCCTCTCTGATTGAAGGAAGCCCTGAAACCCACCTGAGTGGTGAGGGATTGGGACAGGATTTGCCCTTCACGTGGCAAGGATGTGTGTCACAGGTTCATGGATGACTTCCATGGGAAGGGCAGTGGCCTGGTCACCAGATATAAAATGACATTGAAAAGGTGGAAAAATCCCTTCATCACAAGCCCAGCTTTTTCTAAAGCAGTCTTGCTTGCAGGGTCCACGCCCTGAACAATATTCTCTTCCCTTCTAGTGATTCCTTCGTCGCGGGGTTCCAAAGGACAGAAGGTCAAGGAACTCACCTTGCTTCATTTTCTCCTTATATAAAATCCCCTTTGCCTCCCCACAGGTTACGGGGAGTTCAGGAGAGTGAAAATCGAAAGTTTCATCTTCGGGTTTTTCTGAAAGTAAAAAAGAACAGGTTGGAGTTCCCTGGTGGTTCAGGGGATAAGAACCTATCTGCCAATGCCAGGAACATGGTTTCAATCCCTGGTTAGGAAAGACGCCACATGTCTCAGGCAACTAAAGCAAGCGTGTCACGATCACCGAAGCCTGGGCACGAGTGTGCCTAGAGCCTGTGCTCCGTGACACGGAGTAGACCGCCCCCAGCCACAGCTAGAGAAAGCCCACTCGCGGCCACGATGGCCCCCAGCCACAGCTAGAGAAAGCCCACTCACGGCCACGACGGCCCCCAGCCACAGCTGGAGAAAGCCCACTCACGGCCACGACGGCCCCCAGCCACAGCTAGAGAAAGCCCACTCACGGCCACGACGGCCCCCAGCCACAGCTAGAGAAAGCCCACTCGCGGCCACGACGGCCCCCAGCCACAGCTAGAGAAAGCCCACTCACGGCCACGACGGCCCCCAGCCACAGCTAGAGAAAGCCCACTCACGGCCACGACGGCCCCCAGCCACAGCTAGAGAAAGCCCACTCACGGCCACGACGGCCCCCAGCCACAGCTAGAGAAAGCCCACTCGCGGCCACGACGGCCCCCAGCCACAGCTAGAGAAAGCCCACTCGCAGCCACGACGGCCCCCAGCCACAGCTAGAGAAAGCCCACTCGCAGCCACGACGGCCCCCAGCCACAGCTAGAGAAAGCCCACTCGCAGCCACGACGGCCCCCAGCCACAGCTAGAGAAAGCCCACTCGCAGCCACGAAGACCCAGCCCAACCAAAACCCAAATAAACACATTATTAAAAAGGAAAAGAACAGATTAGTGTTCCTCAGTCTTCGTTCTGTCTCCCCCTTAAATTTTCCATGAATTCTAATAATAAGAGCTGTGACCATAATAACATGAAGAACGCTGGGGAGCATTCTCTGGTTAATCACAGGAAGTCTTCCATTTTGAGTGGCAGACTATATGGGTGCACCGAGGGCTCCTTAATAAACAAAACGACCCCCGCCAACACTACATCACACAAAATCCTTTAACAAACATATTGTGTTTCAATTGTGTGAATGTGTTTAAATTTACAGACTAATCCACAATCACCCAATGCTCCTTTATTCCATAAGCATCCTGTTTGTCCCTCTGTGCTGATGGGAGTTGCCAGCCCAGAATATTCCTTTGCATTCATGTAGTTGGAGAACATTTCTCTGATTTTTTTTTTTTTTTTGCCTGATTCAAACAAAGATGGGGGTAAGTGAAGCAGTTAGCACTGAGAGGAGAATGTTAAGGCTTGTCTTTTTTCATTTGATTGCTCTCCCTTTTCTTCCTCTAAGAGGAAAAGAAAACCCCTAGAGTTCTAGACTAGTCTGCACATTGCCTATGGAGAGGCAACTCAGAGCCTTAGAGTAGGGATCGGGGATTCTGATTCAGGAAAAGGAATTGTAAAAGTAAAAAGGGTAACATAAACACCAGGCTTCCCAGGGGCACTGGTGATAAAGAACTCGCCTGCCAATGCAGGAGACATAAGAGACTCAGGTTCGATCCCTGGCTTGGGAAGATCCCCTGGAGGAGAAGGCAACCCACTCCACTAGTCTTGCTTGGAGAATTCCACGGATAGGGGAGCCTCTTGGACTACAGTCCAAGGGGTTGCAAACAGCTGGACATGACTGAAGAGCCTTAGCACGAACACAACATAAACATCAGTAATTCTTGCTTCCCCTATCCCCCGCCAACCTCACTGAGGGCGAGTTCATTAAAGACAGACGCAGGAGCTGTTTCTTGGGATGGGGTGGGGCAGAGAGAAAGGGCTCCCCAGAGCTGAGGCGCATTCATACTGGATGTGGCTGCATCTACAACGAGGCAAGGAGAATATATAGCCCAAATCTCACCCTGGTCTTGAACACCTATAGAAAGATTGAAAGGAAAACATGAAAAAGTAAGCGCGTCATTGGGGGGAAAAAAGGAAACAGAGCAGCATCAACAGCAAAGAAATCACGAGTTAGTTTAGAAAGACATGAGCTAGGCAGAGTCAGATGAGAAATGAGAAGTGAGGTAAAAGTTGCCTTCTATAGACCCCAGAGGAAGCTCAGCCTTGCGGAGCAGGGTAGTAGCAAGGTAGGTAAGAATAAGGGGTGGGAAGACCTTGGTGGGAAGAACAGCTGGCCAGTGCTCTTGCAGAGTAGCTGGCTCCACCACTGGTCCCCAGCATTCATCCACTAAATATGACCCAGCATGAGAGCATGGCACTTGGAGGCAGACTGGGTGGGCTTGTAATCTTGGCTCTGCAATTCACTAGCAAGGTTACAACAGCGTGTGCTGATGTCATCAAAGCTGAGAGGGGCATTTGCACCACGGGTTCCTAACTTGCTGACAAGGCGGAGTCACGGGTAACTGTGAATCACTGTGAAAATCCCGAGGGGGATTCGGATGGCAACAGGGACCTTCCATAGTTGTCTGTGTCACTGAACGATCAAGTACAGGCCCAGTGGACACAGACATCCCAGACATGCCCACAGGCAGATGTGGCTGCAGCGTGTGGCTTTGGGAACTCTGGGCAGCCAGCCCAGTGTGCAGAGTGGTGGGCACAGGCAGCTCCCCCCTCCTTTGCCTGATTAGAAGGGACCTTGCATCCTTAATGCTTCCAAAGCCACCCTCCCACCCCCACCCCTCAGGGAGGGAGAAAGTTTTCTGATCTGCTTCCCATGATCTTTCATTTGGCTCCATCCCACCTCTCATCTCAGGAAACAGACGTTTAAGGATGGAAGCCTGGAGGGGTGGAGGGCAGTTTGAATGCAGCTCTCCCAGACCTATTAGGTCAGCGCTAGTAAATGTGAGCAAAGACGAGGAACCTGCTAGGAAAAGTAAGCAACTAGAGAGCAAAGGGAGGGACTTCCCTGGTGGTCCACTGGTTAAGACTTCGTGATTCCAGTGCAAGTGGTATGAGTTCGATCCCTGGTCGGGTAACTAAGATCCTGCATGCTGAGCAGCGTGGCCAGAAAACAAACAAACCAAAAACAACCCCAAATCAACCAAAGAACAAGCAACAGCAACAGCAATAACACACACACAAAAAAAACAAAGGGAGTTCATAGAGATGGAAAGCCTGGTGGAGAAAATGAAAAGAAAAGCCTAACAGACACAAAGAAGAGCGGAATGGAAAAACCCCCATACGTGATGGGGAGACCACCTCCAGGGAGTCTTACAGAACCTAGGAAAGAGGCACAAGGTGAACACTACGCCTGGGGACTTCCCTGGTGGGTCAGTGGTTGAGAATCCACCTGCCAATACATGGGACACAGGTTCAGTCCTTGGTCCAGGAAGCTTCCACACGCCACAGGGCAACTATGCCCTTTTGTTGCAACCACTGAGCCCATGCTCCAGAACCCTCGGGCAGCAACCACTGAGGCCATGAGCTGCAACTACTGAGCCCATGCACCCTAGAGACTGTGCTCCACCACAAGAGAAGCCCCCGCAATGAGAAGCCCTTGAACCACGACTAGAAAGTAGCCTGCTCGCAGCAGTGAAGACCAAGTGCAGTCAAAAATAATAATAATAAATAAAAATTAAGACAGAAAAAGCCATCATGGCCTGGGGAAAAGTCTGGACCTCTGTGGTCTGTAGAGGAAGGGCCCGTGTGGCGATGGAGTGGCTGGAGAAGCACTACTTAGGGGATTAGTAAAAGCAGCACATATGTTTTCTTGTTTATTTGCACAACAGCCTTAAGAAAGGGAAGGCAGCGGCCATGGTCCTCATTTTAGAGTTGGGGACTTTGGCACAGATTTGGAGAGAGAATGCCTGGAGGTCACTGCACTGTGAGATGAGGCTGGCATTGGAATCCAGACATGCCAGCCCCTATGTGTGTGCTCTTTCCATGCCATCAGGAACACTGCAACAAGATTCCACATCGTTTAACCGCGAGTGTGTGTGGGGGTACTCAGTCATTCAGTCGTGTCCGACTCTTTGTGACCCTACGGACTGCAGCCCACCAGGCTCTTCTGTCCCACACAGGGTGTGTGTGTGCCTCCTAAGTCACTTCAGTCACGTCCGACTCTTTGCCACCCCGAGACAAGGTGTTAAATCAGAAGTCAAAGCCGGGTGGGCGGACATGCTAAGGAGGTGGGAGAAGCTGAGGCTGCTGGACAGCTGTCAGTGTTTGCCTAGACTCTTGCCTCCTACTTGTGTTTCCTACAAAGACCTGGAGGGGGAGTATTTATTTTTCAGCGTAAAACAAAAGACTTGAGATTAAAACACCTAGGTTGGTTTCAGCTCATGCAAGTCCTTTATGTTCTAATTGAATCTGCAAAATGGGCTGGAAAATACCTATTTGAGGATTAAATGGCAAAGAGTAGAACAAATCGGTTGCCAGTTGTAAAGTGACGTACACACTTACATATCGTTGGCAGGACTTCTGTGTATGGTTGTGTGAAATACACACTGAGCAAAGAGTCCCCTTTAAGGTGGGGGGTGGGGAGAGCTCCTAGTGACATCAGAGCTATAGTCCATTCGCACACTTCTGGCCTCTTTCCAGCAGGGGGCAGTAAAGGGCCTGGTTACAGGAATCAGCTCTGCCAGATATAAGTCAAGTGTGTCAAGGAAGGGGCTCTTTTCTAGTTTATATGGGTCAATGGAGGCCCTGATGTAGGTATTCATACTTGATGAGGAAGAATGGATAATGTATTGATCTGACAGCTATTTAAGCACAAACTGCAAGGTGCAGAGGAGAGCTGGAGCCACGAGCAAAGCCTTCTGACCTCATTTGATTTTCCCGAAGTGAATAGGATGTACACAGACAGTTAACCACACATGCGATAAAACACACAAACTCACAGCCTTAGAGAAGAACTTACGGGGGGAACGGTGCAGGGAGGGATAGTTAGGGAGTTTGGGATGGACATGTACACACTGCTGTATTTAAAATGGATAACCAACAAGTACCTTCTGTATAGCACAGGGAACTCTACTCAATATTATCTAACAACCTAAATGGGAAGAGAATTTGAAAACGATACATGTATAGGTATAACTGAGTCAGTTTCCTGGACATTAGAAATTAACAGAACAGTGTAAATTAACTATACTTCTTTTCTTTTCTTTTTTTAATAAAGAGATCTGAGGACTTCCCTGGTGGTCCAGTGGTTAAGACTCTGTGCTTCCACTGTAAGGGGTGTGGGGCCGATCCCTGATGGGGGAAGTTCTGCATGCCTCAAGGTATGGCCGAAAAAAGAGAGAACCAAAAAAAAAAAAACTATCAAAAATATACTTGTGATAAGGGCCACCAAGAAAAAACACCGTACCAGCTGAGTTCAAGAGGCTTTGTTCAAGGTGAGTTTGAAGCTGTGTAGCAAAGAAAGAAGGAGGATGGAGGGCTTGGCTATGGGTATGGAGTGTGTGATGGGGGAGGAGATACATGAGCTGGCCCTGAGCAGGATGGAGCAGAAAGCACTGGGTGATGCTCAGAGAACCAGGCTGGAAGAGACCCTGGGGGCTGTGGCTAGGGGTTGGAATATGGGTGTGGATTATGTTCTATTTCTTGACCCAGTTGTTGTATACACCTGGGCTTTTCCTTTGTGTGAGTCCCTCAAGTCGTACACTACGCACCAGCATTTTTCTGTAAGCATAGTGTACCAGTGCTCCTCAAGATGTCGACCTGCGATGAGCTTGACCAGAATAGGAATCAAGGCAGGGCTGTCTATGATACTATATATAAAACAGACAACAAATAAAGACCTGCATTGTACAGCACAGGGAACTCCACTCAATACTCCCGAATGGCCTAGATGGAAAATAACCTAAACTGGAGTGGATATATGTATTACGTATACCTGATTCACTGTGCTATACAGCAGAAAGTAATACAACACTGTAAATCAGCTACACTTCAATAAGGATTTTAAAAGTAATAAAAAGAGGGCATGCTACATCTCTTCAGTCATGTCCACCTCTGTGCTAACGTATGGCCTGTAGCCCGCCAAGTTCCTCTGTCCATGGGATTTTCCAGACAAGAATACTGGAGTGGGTTGCCATTTCCTCCTCCAGGGGATCTCCCCGACTCAGGGATCAAACCTGTGTCTCATGTCTCCTGCATTGGCAGGTGGATTCTTTACCACCAGTGCCGCCTGGGAAGCCCCACATAAAAACAGGGATGTTAGTAAATGAGGCTAGAGAACGCTGAAGTCATTTATGGTCCTCCCAGAACTCAGTGGTTTATTATAGACATCAGCAAACTGCGGCCCAGGAGCCAATCGGCCCAGTGTCTGTTCCTGTAATGAATGTTTTATTGGAGCGGAGCCAGGCCTACTTGTTTATGTTTTTGCCTCTGCCCGTTTCCTGCTCCCAAGAAAGGGTTAAAGTAGCAGCTGTAAACCCGTGTGGCCAGCCGAGCCTAAATGACTCGCTCTCCGGCCCGTTTTAGAAAAAGCGTTTCAAGCTTTGGCTGGCAGTGGCCCTCTCACTTCTGTCCACGTTTCTCTGGCCAAGTCACATGGCCCTTCTTGAGTACACAGGGCAGGAGTATGTGACCTTCTGAGATGCTGGCGAGCAGTATTGTGACCTCCCACCTCGTGCTTAACCCTGCGCAGTGCGCAAAGAAGTTTCCAGGAAAACACTGGCAGATTATCACTCTTGGCCTGTGTGTTCAACAAATAGAAAAGGCTTGCTATTTCTGTGTGTGTGTGTGTTAGTCAGTCATGTCCAACTCTTTGTGACCCCATGGACTGTAGCCCAGCAGGCTCTTCTGTCCATGGAATTCTCCAGGCAAGAAGACTGGAGTGGGTAGCCATTCCTTTCTCCAAGGGCTCTTCCCGACCCAGGCATTGAACCTGGTTCTTCTATGTTGCAGGAAGATTCTTTGCCATCAGAGCCACCAGGGAAGCCCTTATTATTTCTAGCGCTGGTGAAGACATAGGGGAAAGTGTGTCCACACCACATTCATGGGAGTCTAAACTGGCAACAGTTTGATCATCGGATATGGAGTTATTTATTTTAATTTAATTTTTTGGCCACACTGCACCATGCCACTTATGGGATTTAAGTTGCTTGGCCAGGGATTGAAGCCAGGCCCTCGGCAGTGAGAGCACAGAATCCTCACCACTGGATGACCAGGGGCTTCCCAATATGGGATAATCTTATTTTTTAAAATATTTATTTGTTCATTTGACTGCGTCGGGTCTTAGTTGTGACACACAGGCTCAGTGGTTGTGGCACGCAAGCTTAGTTGCCCGACCAGGGACTAAACTCATGTCCCCTGCACGGTTAGGTGGATTCTTAACCACTGGACCAGCAGGGAAGTCCCGAGATAATTTTAAATATGCAGATTCATGCATTAGTCTATTTCACCTCCAGAGACAAACCATGAAGAAATAAGCCAGAGAACGTGTCCACTTCGAGGCTTGCTGCCACTCCCGTCACTGGGCCGGCCCGAATCAGAGAGGAGCCCCCAGCCTCCAGGGAGCAGAGGTGACTCTGCTGATGGATATGTAAACAGCAGAACCGGGGGGAGGTGACCTGCGTCCACAGGACACAGCTGCGGCGCCCTGCACCCTGGGGACGCGATTACTTCTCCCAGCAACCACCCCAAGACCCCGAGGCCCCTGCGCTGTCTTCATGCTGCCTCACCAGTGCTCCTCCCTCCTCCTAGTGGTCACTTTAGATCTGCGTCACCTGTGCGGGCTCCACGAGAGGCCCTCCCGCGCTGAGCGTTCCGGTGACCGGTGCCGCCACCAGCTTCATCCTTTGGTGCAGGCGTTCGGGCACCTTCAGCCTGTGCCTTTTGGGCTCTTGTCATGACCTTTGGATTTCCGGTTGAGTCGTCCTTCTTTGGAGTCTCTTGCATTCTGAGCCCTGATGAGGCTGCTCCTGGACCAAATAGAGATTTGTGATGAGTTTTCACTGGGGTCCCAGTGGCCCTCCCATTAGCGACCTCCCACTCACATTCCCAGGCCCCTCACTTTGAGTTCCCTTTGCACCCCTGCCTGCCTCTTACTGTTTCTCTGTAATTACTCCTCTCTTTTTCTTGGACGTATCTTTCTTCTCCTCCCTAAACCCTGTTCCTCTTTTCCTCCTTCAATTCCTCTTTCTGACTCTTCATTACACATGTATCAATGAGAAGATAAACTCCATGAGGGCAGGGGTCTTGTCTGTTTTGCTTGTTGCTGAGTCCTCAGAAGCTAAGGCATGTGGCCAGAACACACCTCAGCTCAATGCATCTCTGTGGAATGAACGTGTAACAAGCAGCATAGTTTAGAAAATATTCAAATTATGTATTTTTCATCCTTATACATTGTATAGTCCATGGAATTCTCCAGGTCAGAATACTGGAGTGGGTAGCCTTTCCCTTCTCCAGGGGATCTTCCCAACCCAGGGATTGAACCCAGGTCTCCCTCCTTGCAGGAAGATTCTTTACCAGCTGAGCCACAAGGGAAGCCCCTTGTAATGGTCAGGGTTCCCTAATTACGAAGTTAATCAATTTTCTGGAAAGGGCAGAATCTAGCCAAGGATCTCAGTCAAGGCCACTTTGGAGATACTACACAAAATCTCAGAAACACAAGAGTGAAAAGGGGATTTCTATGTTCCAAAAATTATTTTTATACACCAACAAGAAAAGCTCAGAGGTCTGAATGTCAAGTGTTCCCAGAAGTTGTTGGTAGAGAGAACTCAGCATGTGACAAGGAGGCAGCAGGGCTGGGGACTGGGAAAAAGAGTCAAGGGCAGGAGAAGGGTGAGGGAGGAGGTTCTGGTCCCTTCCCAGGTCAGACCCCAAGACTGAGGGGTATTGGCAACAAGCAGAAAAACTGGAAAAATGTCCAATGCATGTCATGATTCCAGTTTGGGTGCTGAGAGGAGATTCCCTCCCAGGTACCACATTCCATCCTAAGGGCTGAGAATCCAAGACAATCCCCACCAATAGGCACATCTAGAACTAAAGAAACAAGGAGAAAGGAGAGGGGCAGGGGAAGAGGGAGAAAGTGCGGAAGAAAAGGATAAAAGTTGATGAGCATGAAAAGGAATAAAGCAGAGGGTCCAGAAAAACACAGAGTTACATATAATTTTGTTTCTTGTGCTGCAAATAACATGCTTTTCCATGCATGGAGTCAATGGCATGCTAAGCATCTCTGTGCGGGTGGTTTTGAACACTCAATGACCACAAATCTAACCCCAGTTTGGGCCTGGGAATCTAATCCTGCCTACATATTCAGGTTTTTGCTTTGTCTGTTCTTCTTGGCTCTGAACTTGCACTGGACATTGTGTGTGCTAAGTCACTTCAGTCGTGTCCGACTCTGTGTTATCCTACAGACTGCAGCCCCTCAGGCTCCGCTGTCCATGGGGGTTCTCCAGGCGAGGATACTGGAGTGGGTTGCCACGCCCTCCTCCAGGGGATCTTTCCGACCCGGAGACTGAACCTGTGTCCCTGTGTCTCTGGCATTGGCAGGCGGGTTCTTTACTACTAGTGTCACCTGGGAAGTCCCATATCTCAAAATTGTCTGATGCCTCCTGTCCACCCCCACCTCATTCCTTCCCAGGGATAAGATAAAAGAAGCCTGTTGGAACCAACGTGTTTCTCCCTTTGCGAGGTATAGTCCTTGATGAGATGGTCTAGGCACTGGGGTGGAGTCGGCCATGTGGCTGGAGAGAAGAACCCTAATGAACGCCAAGGCAATGACAACTTTGTCCTTTTTGCTCACCTTTTGAGAGACACTTTTTCTGTCTTGTTTTTGAACTTGACCAGTTATGTATTTTTCTCTTCTTTTCTGAAACAGAAAAGAAAATCATCTTTTATGGCTTATCTATAGTGATCTACAAGTTTGAAATTTTTTTAAATTTAAATTTATTTATTTTAATTGGAGATTAATTACTTTACAATATTGTATTGGTTTTGCCATACATCAACATGAATCCGCCACGGGTGTACACGTGTTCCCCATCCTGAACCCCCCCTCCCACCTCCCTCCCCATACCATCCCTCTGGGTCATCCCAGTGCACCAGGCCCAAGCATCCTGTATCCTGCATTGAACCTGGACTGGCGATTCATTTCTTATATGATATTATACATGTTTCAATGCCATGCTGGAGAGGGTGTGGAGAAAAGGGAACCCTCTTACACTGTTGGTGGAAATGCAAACTAGTACAGCCACTATGGAGAACAGTGTGGAGATTCCTTAAAAAACTGGAAATAGAACTGCCTTATAGGGTCATCCCAGTGCACCAGGCCCAAGCATCCTGTATCCTGCATTGAACCTGGACTGGCGATTCATTTCTTATATGATATTATACATGTTTCAATGCCATGCTGGAGAGGGTGTGGAGAAAAGGGAACCCTCTTACACTGTTGGTGGAAATGCAAACTAGTACAGCCACTACGGAGAACAGTGTGGAGATTCCTTAAAAAACTGGAAATAGAACTGCCTTATGACCCAGCAATCCCACTGCTAGGCATACACACTGAGGAAACCAGAATTGAAAGAGACACATGTACCCCAATGTTCATCACAGCACTGTTTATAATAGCCAGGACATGGAAGCAACCTAGATGCCCATCAGCAGATGAATGGATAAGAAAGCTGTGGTACATATACACAATGGAGTATTACTCAGCCATTAAAAAGAATACATTTGAATCAGTTCTAATGAGGTGGATGAAACTGGAGCCTATCATACAGAGTGAAGTAAGCCAGAAAGAAAAACACCAATACAGTATACTAATGCATATATATGGAATTTAGAAAGTTTGAAATTTTTAAGTAAAATCTTTTCTATCTTCCCATCACTTTGGGGAGGAAAGAGAACCATGAGCCAATGTGAAGAAACTACTTGTAAATGAAAAAGGATTGAATAAAGAATAACAGAGATGTGGCAAATTATTAACATTAAAATATGCCATTTTTTCTAATAGCTAGTCTTTTCAAGACTAGAAGAAAATATATAGAGAGATTGTTATAAGCCATAGATATAAATGATCTTCTTAGCAAACTCAAGGCCAAAAATCATAAAGGTAAAAGATGAACAGATTTAACCATTTAAAAAACTTAAATGCCCATACTTCAAAAAGTATCATGCAATATTAAAATAAAACTGGGAAATTCCAATATATGTAACATTAGAGGATGAATATCCTTAATAGATAAAATAAAAAATGAATAGTATACTAAGAAAATGGACAAAAAGCATAAATTGAAAGTATATAGATTAAATTAAAGCATAAATTAAAAGAGGAAATACAAATAAAAAAAAATTTTAAAGAGCATCTTTAGACCCTACAAAAGTCCAAAAAGTTCATTGCTTGGTTTGAATTATACCCAAACTTGTAAAAACTTCGATCATATCTGGGTTGATGGGGATGTGGTTAATGAGCGCTTGTGTTGTTAAAGGGAACAACAACAGCAAAACAGTATTTTCTGGAGAATAGTTTGGTAACAAATATGAAATTTAAGATATACAGAGTCTAACCATGTAATTTATACTTAGAAATTAATTTGGAGGAAATTATTGGGCAATTGCGTAAAGATACCAACACATGCAATATGATTTCTATTTTTATATAAAAATGGAAAGTATCCTAACTTACTGCCAATAGGTTATTGAAATAAATCGTTAATCATGCAATAATGAGCTGTATGGATATCCCATCCCCTCCAAAAAAGGAAAATAGATAATGGATAACATTGATACAATGAGAAAAATGTTTAGAAGTATTTACAGAATAGACAATGCAGAATAAGCATGTGTGTGTATATATATACACACATATATAATGTATATACATATAAATATATATGTAAAGAATGTATACATATATATGTACATGAATGCAGACCTTTTTGTAAGGTACAAAAATAAGGTGGCAGAAGCAGATTAAATAGTTATTTCATTTCCTGATTAATAACTTTGCATACTGTTGGCAGATTTTATGAGGAATTTTACACGGGGCTGGACAGGATGGGCTACTCTTCAGTACAAGCTGAACCAGATCTTGGTGGCTTAACCTGCACAGTGTATTTCTCTGCAGGACAGGGGTCTCCAGGACAGCTGTCTGCTATGGATGGTGCTGAAATAAATCCATGCTGCTTGGCAATGAAATGGTAGCAGAATTACTAAATTTAACCTGCAGATAGAGTCCTACAGTGGAGGAGGTATGCCTCTCCTTGACCTTGCCTCTTTCCTTTCTTGTGGGCTGGAGCCCAGGGAAGGGGATGCCGCATGCTAAGGATGGTGGAGCGACAGCCAGAATGAGCCGTGTATGCTGCCAGCCCCGACCACCTACTTCTGTATAGGAGAGAGAAATAAGCCTTTTTACCTCACCCACTATTTGGAGGGGGAGGGTAAGTGGTGGTTTTCTGTCACATACAGCAAGTTAGTCTTAATGGCCACAGCATATTGCTTTTATAGTACTTTTTTTTTTTTAAATGTTGCAAAAAGTTAAATTACTCCTGTAAAAAGCACACATCTTTTTCTGGCTTGGATGTCCTAAGGACATAACAATCATTAAAAATAATATCAAATCTACCCTACCAGAGACCAAATAAGTTCTTTACATTTACGCTTTTTCCCGGGAGATTTTCCCAAAGACAGTTTACTGTCATCATCCATGGAATTTTGAAAGTAATAAGAAAGAAACTTTTGAATAAGCAATCTTTGTATTCATTTCCATCAATATTGAGTTGGTAAAGCTTTAACAGTATTATTTCTATCCCTTAACATAATGGGCTTCCCTGCTGGCTCAGAGGTTAAAGCGTCTGCCTGCAATGCGGGAGACCAGGGTTCGATCCTTGGGTTGGGAAGATCCCCTGGAGAAGGAAGTGGCAACCCACTCCAGTATTCTTGCCTGGAGAATCCCATGAAGGGAGGAGCCTGGTAGGCTACAGTCCATGCTATTGCAAAGAGTCGGACTCGACTGAGCTACTTCACTTTCACTTTATTATAATGGAGAATGGTGGCTCCTCAGGAGGGCTCTAGGGACCAAGATTCTCTAGTCCTGCACATGCACACAGCAAAGTCAGGGGCTCATGCTCAGGCATAGTATTACATTTGTGTTTATGACTAGCTGTTCACTTCCCAGAAAGGTCATGCGAGAAATATGGTGGTTGGGGTCTTAGGGAAAAACTGGATGGCTTGGCAGTGTAATAAAGTACCGTAAATATACTCAGAGCATGAATTCTTAGTGGCGATGAAAGAAAGTGAGAGTTGCTCGGTCATGTCCAACTCTTTATGACCCCATGGACTGTAGCCCATCAGACTCCTCTGTCCATGGAATTGGCCAGGCAAGAATACTGGAGTGGGTAACCATTCTCTTCTCCAGGGGATCTTCCCTAGCCAGGGATCAAAACTGGGTTTCCTGCATTGCAGGTGGATTCTTTACTGTCTGAGCCACCAGGGGAGCCTTAACAGTGATGGGTTGCCCCCTAATTGGTTCTTGGGGTGAAAAAAACTTAACTCTTTTCATGTATAAAGCATAAATAAATATATCCAGCACAGAAGTGGATATATAATATATCTGTGTTATTAAAATACCCTAGGGGGTAGGGTTCATGATTAGAAAAAAATATCTAGATGGGCTCTCTGGAGCAGCGATAATGAACAAACGGCTGAGAAACACTGACTCAGAGTAAAACAGCCCTAAGTCTGGGTTCCTGATTATGCACTGTGAGACTTGCGATCCCTCACCTTGGCCACGGGTGATTCTCGGTGGTGTGCTGGGTGGCTCCTGGGGTCTCTTCCCTTCATCCATTTCTGAAGCATTATCACTGATCTCTGGGAAAAAAAAAACAAACAACAGCATTCATGTCACTTTCCCCTCTGGAAAGTCAATGGGGAATCTCCCAGAGAACCAGGAAGGACCTTGAGCCCTCGGGAGTTGAAGGCTGGAGGTTCCAGTCTTGCTTGAGCCTCCAAGACAGCCCCCTGAGAATAATTCTACCACTGATCTGTCTGCCAGTCAGGGGAGGGCCATAGCAAACCTGGGCAGTATGGTTCCGCTACTGACAGAATGTCCTTTGGGGAGCAGTCATTTGAGCCTCTGGACCAGAGATTCAAAGTGAGGTTGTGAACCCCTTGGAGAGTCCTGGAAACTCTGTCAGGAGAACTTCCAGGTCAAAATTGTTTTCATAATAAGATGTTCTTTGCCTTTTTTTGCTATGTTGGCTTTCGCACAGATAAAGCAGGTAAAAATGCTGGTGCTTCAGTACAAATAAAGTCCCCAAATCTTAGAATTACCTGTTGCATTCTCCACTACCACGTACTCAACATGAAAAAAACAAACAGCAGTTTCATTTAAGAATGTTCTTGATGAAACAGTTAAAATTATTAATTGTATTAAATTTCTACCCTTGAGAAGACTTCTTTTTAGTAGTCTATGTGAGGACTTCCCTGCTGGTCGGTGGTTTAGACTCTGCCTTGCAGTGCAGGGGACACAGGTTCAATCCCTGATTAGGGAACTAAGATCCCACGTGTTGTGGAGCGACTAAGCCTGTGCTCCACAACAGAGAGTCTGTGCACTGCAATGAGAGATCCTGCATGATGTAACTAAGACCCAATGCAGCCAAAAGGAAAAAAGTCTATGTGAAATATTGGGGAGCACATATAAAGTAGTTGGTTGCATCTTGAAGTACCATGGTTGCCTCAAGAACAATACTCAGGTGAATGAGTTGTAAGATCACTGTAAAATCCGGTAAACCAGTACTTCCCAGTTGTATATGATATTATAAAATCTGGCATGAGTAGGAGATTTATTTGAAACACAGGATAGTGTGAAACATCTTACTACAACAGAGTATGAAAAGCTCATTGGTGTGGTTTCAGACTTTGGTTACAGCAAACCTTTAAGAAACTATCACTTGTTGAGTTTTGGTGTAGTATCAAAGGTGAATAACCACAGATATCTCAAAAGACTATTAAAGTACTCCCCCCTTTTGGCTACAAATTTGTGTGGGGCTGGATTTTCTTCCTATGATTCAACCAAAGATAAAGGGGATTAAGAAGTACGAACACCCAGTTATAAAATAAACAAGCCAAAGGGATATAACATATGGTATAAGAAATAAAGTCAATAATATTGTAATAACTTTGAATGGGGATAGTTAATAAGTTACTAGGCTTATGGTGGTGATCATTTCATAGTGTATGTAAATGAAACCACTATGTAGTGTACCTGAAACTAACATGATATTGTACATCAAACATATTTCGATGAAAGAAAATAAATTTTAAAGAAACTTTAAAAACAGAAAGCAATTGTTAACAGAGTATAGACTGATGTTATTAAAAGTGTTCTCTCAGCTCTCAATATAATAAAGTTATGTACAAAAATATTGAAGAAGTGAATATAGTTAATAAAAATTTTTAGAAGAATCCAGCTTTGATTAAGGTAGACATGAAAGAGAGTTGCAAAAATGTAAAATGATACCACTCACCTAATATTTTTATTTGAAAAGTGTGCTATTTTTCATAAAAATATATTATTTACAGTAATAAGTTATTGGTCTATTGTGGGTTGCAGGAGAGAGCCTTTCACACTGAGCTTTCAGATAACAAATTCCATCACCAGCCTTACCCTCTGATTTAGGCATCTGGGCACATTCTGTCCTTCTCTTTTGTGCCCTTGTCACGACCTTTGTATTCCTGGTTGAGTCGTCCTTTGTATGAGTCACCTGATCCAGTCCTTGGAGTGTCTTTTGGATCCCATGCCCAGGTAAGGCTGCTCCTGGCCAAACAGTGATTTGGGTACAGTTTTAATTGGAATCCCAGTGGCCCTCCTCCTTCCCTGAACAGTGATTGCCTTTTCACACTCCCAGTCTCCCCGCTGTGAGACCTTGGTACCCCTGCTCTGCACCTCATTTTTCTCCTGCTATCTCTTTGTAATTATATATATATATATTTTTTTTTTTTTTTGTAAGTACCTCCCTGAAAACTTACTGTCTATTCTCACTCTCTGTGCAAACTGTTGAAATCAGATTAATTTGGGGGAATCCCAGAGCATTGGGGCTGACTTCCTGTTTCCTGGCTTCAGACCCCTGCTGCCAGAAAGTGCCACATCCAAGTAAACATGGTCAGATGGTCTGTTTCAGCAGAGGAGGGGTCTCGTAAAGCACTTTTCCAGGTTCCCTAGGGCCTGTGTGTGATACAAGAGACAGGAGAGACCCAGGATGCCTCTAGTAGGGAAAGGGCAAAAAGGTATCAAAGAATTGAGAGGCAGGGGCCCTGCAGTGGAGGCTGAGGCTGAGACCCAGAGGACGAAGGGAAGTGGAGTGGGAGTGTTAGCCCTTTCTTATTTTAGGTTAACGTATGTAGGTTCTTCGAATGTATGATATGGTGGAGGGCATCCGTTTAGTCATTCTAGGTTTGTTGTGGTTAGATCTACAGTTTAAACTTCTCGTTTAGATGCGAATGCTTCTCAGATAATAAAAATTATTAGTATGACTGCTGTTAGTGAGATGAATGAGCCTATAGATGAGATAGTATTTCATATTGTATATGTGTCTGGGTAGTCAGAGTATTGGGGCTCTCTTCTCCCTTTATTTTGCCAATGGATTTTGTATTTATATCTTTGGACTAAATTTTTTTACTGAGTGCCAAATTGACTTCTCTGGTGGCTCAGATGGTAAAGAATCCATCCACCTGCAAGGCAGGAGACCAGGGTTTGATCCCTGGGCCAGGAAGATCCCCTGGAGAAGGGAATGGCAACCCACTCCAGTATTCTTGCCTGAAGAATCCCATGGACAGAGGAGCCTGGCAGGTTACAGTCCACAGGGTTGCAAAGAGTCAGATGTGACTGAGTGACTTGCATTTTCAAATTGGTGTACTTGGGGAAATTGTCGCCTTGATTTCTCACTGTTTCTGTGAAAAGCTCTAGCTTCCTGAGACACAAAAGTATATGTGATATAAAAATAGGAGATGTTTTCTTTCACTTCCCCTAGAATTATTTAGCTTTTCACATACCATAGAAATTAAATTTCTAGCTAATTACTGCCTAATCCAAAGAGGTGATAAAACTTCTCATTCTGGTCATGATCAAATGGTTGTGGCCAGGGCTAGGGTCCTAGGTTAAGTCCCACAGGGACATTGGAGCACTAGGTGTTTACATGTCAAAAGGGATGAAGCCCAGAACTTGGAGACTCTTTAGTAAAAGCTGGAGGCACCTGGGGTTTCTCTGGCTCTTAGAAAGAGGCATTTGCATTCTCCCAAATTAGGATGAAGACTCAAGATCTTTTCAATCTTATCTCAAAGTGGTTTAAAAAAAATTGCTTTTCTCTTTTCAGGAGTAGAAGAGCATGACTGTCCTTGTCCTGTATACAAACAGAAAATTCATCCTTCTTTCTTCTGTGTCTATAGGATGTAATCTGCATTCACACAGAAGATTCCATCAGCTCTCTTCTCCTTCCTGTGGGTCTGCGTATGAGAAATGCTGCAATGTCGAACTGTTGTGAATATCAATAAAGAATTCTTCTCCCTGACCCAGGTGCTTTGTGGTTTTACAATATTGATAAATCTAAAGAACATCTCTCTGCCAGAGGGGGTAATCTCAGAGCCTCGTGGTTCTTGACAAACCACACACATGCATAGACAGCACCAATCTTGAAATGAACAAGTCAAAAATTGAATTCTAAAAATTTCCCCCAATATATTTGCATCCTTTCTCAGCAACAGCATCACCTACCATTCACCCAGCCGTTTAAGCCAGAAACTGAAGAACGAGCCTTGATTTCTCTTTCTCATCCTCAGCTTCCAATTTACCAAATCTCGTCAACTCTGCCTCCAAACTGATCTTGAATAGACCTCTCCAACCACTGCCAGATCTGAATCCAGGCTGCTGTCAGCTCCCACGGCATCTGCCCCTTAAAGGGGTGCCCTATATCCATTCTTTTCTATTTCCAATTCATTCTTTACATAACACCATAATTTTTTGTTGGTGACAATGGAATCATGTCATGCACACACTGCTATATTGAAATGGATAACCAACAAGGCCCTGCTGCCCAGCCCAGCGAGTTCCCCTCAATGCTATGTGGCAGCCTGGATGGAAGAGGAGTTTGGGGGAGAATGGATGCTGAGTTCCTTTGCCGTCCACCTGAAACTATCACAACATTGTTAATTGACTCTATATTCCAATATAAAATAAAAAGTTAAAAAAATTGGATGATGTCACTTCACAGACTAGGTCTCTTCAGTGGCTCCCTATTGCACTTAGAATAAAATCCCATCTCCCACACCTTGGCCACCAGGGATGAGCTGTCTCTGGCCTCCAGCCCCTTCTTGTGTTTTCATCTTACTTCCTCGGTGGCTTTTTTTCTGCTGTCTCTTCTTTGAGGTGGCCCAGATACATCTTTTTCTTTTCTTTCCTGAAAAGATATAGATCATCTTTTATAGCTACAAACGTTGATCTACCAACCTCATATGTCAACAATGCTTAGCTTCAAATCACAGTGGCCAGGAGGTCATTGGTGATCTTTGGTGATGCTGAAATTCTAAAGCAGCAGAGGAGAGAGAGATGTAAAGAAATTGAGACAATAAGTCTGGGTAACTCATTTCTAGAAGTTTCATTGTGAAACAGAAGGGACAGCGATGGAGGTGGCTGAAGTGAGGAGGATCAAGAGAAAATTCCTTTCATGAACTATGATAGGATTGGGCACGGGTTGAATGAATATCCTTGTGAGAAAGTGAAAGTCGCTCAGTCATGTCCAACTCTTGTGACCCCATGGACTGTAGCCCGCTAGGCTCCTCTGTCCATGGAATTCTCCAGGCAAGAATACTGGAGTGGGTTGCTGTGCCCTTCTCCAAGGGATCTTCCTGACCCAGGGAACTTGGGCCTCTTGCATTGCAGGCAGATTCTCGACCATCTGAGCCACCAGGGGGAGATGCTGAATTCTCAAGAAAGAGAAGGGACCATGGAGATGGTCAGGAGAGGTGGAAGGGTTGCTTTGGAGAGAAGGAATGTAATGGAAGGGAGCAGGCAGATGCAGGGTTTACAGGGTGGGAGCAGGAAGAGAGGGAATTCCCATCTGATGCTTTTGTATGAAACAGGAGGAAAGGTCATCTGATGTGCAAAAGGTAAGCAGTGAGGTATAAGAGGTTTGAAAATAAAAAACTGTTTTTTTTAGAGTTGAGAGGATCTTGAGAGGATCACAGGAAGTGGAGTGGTCACGCAGTGTGGAGGGTCATTTATGCTGGAGTCATGAAGACACAGTGAGAACACGCTGCCCAGCCATGTGCCTCTCTCCAACTGTGCCTGACTTCTGGTATAGTGTGCTGGAAGCAGCTAATAGTCTCCCCCAAGTTCTAGGAAAAGACAAGAAGCAAAGCAGGTAAAGATAGCAGTAGATTACGGAAACAATGGATCTGGCACTCTAAACTGGCAAGAAGGGTTATGAAGAAAGGCACAAAGGGCTTCCGTGGTGGCTCAGTGGTGAAGAATCTGCCTGCCAGTGCAGGAGACAGGGGTTCCATCCTTGGTCAGGGAGGATCCCATATGACCTGAAGCAACTCAGCCTATGCAGCACAACAACTGAGCCTGCGCTCTAGAGCCTGGGACTGACAACTACCGAAGCCCTCATGCCCTAGATCCCATGCTCCCCAACAAGAAAAACCACTGCCGTGAGAAGCCCACGCACTGCAAGGAAGAGTAGACCCTGCTCGCCGCGACTATGGAAAAGCTGGAGCACGGCATGGAAAACCCAGCGCAGATAAAAATAAATACATTCACAAATAAAAGAAAGGCAGAGGATTGAATGGAGAAGGGAAAGGTCAGTGGACTGCTCACCCAACTGATATTGAAAGAAAGCTGCAGAGGAAGGAATCGTAAGGGAGAAATCAGGGAGGGATACTTTTGAATTCATTTTTATAGACTGGGGTGAGAAGGAGAAATCAGAAGTTGAGCAATAGCTATAGAAGGAGCAAATTTCCAGCACTGAATGTCAAATCAAGGAAATCTCAAATTATTGGGAAGATGAGCCGGATTTACATGATGAAAAGGCCCATGGGTCACCTTTGGGTTTGGGAGGCCAAAAACGGGTTGGTGGAAAAGTCACTGGAAATAAGGAGTTGGAGGATTTGAGAGGTCAGAGTCTTGGATGGATCTGTTACTCACATGGACCTTGGAGGTGTCCAGAGGGACAACAGGACTGGAAGCGACAGAGAGACTCTAAGTCAGCCTTGAGGTCCTCCAGGGAGTGGTGGGGAAGTCAACGCATGACAGTGATGAAAAGGGAGAGAGCCCTTCACTTGATGGCTAAGCCTCAAAGGAAAGGATAGGGAGCAAGGGGCTGGGTGGGGCAGTGGGTAGCCAGGGATGGCATTCAACCTGCCTTCCTACATGAGGAGAGGGTAGCAGAGAATATGCAGTCTTGTCTTAAGAGGAGGCAGTGTCCTCTTGGGGAACCAGCTTTCCATGAAAGAGGGAAATGTAACTAACCCTATAAGAAGTTGTGTATGTAGGAGACCTTGATGATTTCGGAACAAACAATTCCAATGGGTGTGTATTTCAATGGCCTCAAATGCCTTCTCATTTCCCTATAATTTTCATGAAGGCCTTAGAGAAAGAGGCAGTGAACCAGAAACGAACTGTGTTGGGCATGATATCTACAGTCACCTAGTGGGTGGTCATAACAAATGCAGCCCCAAACCCACCCTCCTGAGATCTGCAGGAGAAAGGCATTCCTTACCTTTCCTGCTGGGGAGTGTCCTGGATGCCTCCTGGAGCTCCTTTGGGTCACTTGGTTCAGGGACATCATCTCTTCTCACTGACAAAAAAATAGAATTCATTTTAGAACTGAGAGCGGGCTGATGAGAAAGTGCCGAGGGATTCTGGTGGGAAAAGCAGAGAGTGGAGAGGACCCCTAGCACAGGTCTGCGGACTCACCAGGTTCCCCGGCTTGGCCTGGGTTTGATCAACTTGTGGTTACTGCTCCCTGTGTGATTATCACAGTGAACCTGGAACAACTGTCCCACAGAGGAGGACGCAGTCTGAGTTCTTTAGAGAGTTTCCCCTTTCCCAATGGAAGAAGAAGAACAAAGACTCTCAGCAGTCAGCCTTTGCCATATGAAAGGTACATGCTATTGCTTAGATATCTGTGATGGGATGTTTTTAAACTGCTGTATCTGTGATTATTCATCTTGAGAAATAGTGAAGAAGAACTAAGTGCCTTATATACTTTCATCTATCTGCTGTCAAAGAAAACAGGAATCAGCTTGTGCTTGCCAGCATTTGTTAGCCACAAAAATACCCAAAATTCTGCTAGTTTTTGCTGACCTAAGAAAGACAGAAGGCCGTGAAGCCATATCAAATAAGGGCCCATCTCACAAATGGCAGTCACCATCTTGCTTACACAGTGCTATGAGATCTGTGTCAAGTTCCAGCCTACAGAGGAATAGCTAACTGAGGCAGCTAGCCAGCAGCCCTCAGACTTTAAAAATGATTTGCTGCATTTCAAATTATTTAAATACCTTAAAAATCCAAATGATGTAAACAAAGGATACAGTTTGAAAATGAAAGTTCTCACAGTCAAGGTGGGGCTGGAAAGTAGGACCATCCACGTCTGGGGCACTGATTCAGTGTTACGGTCACAGAGCGTTTTTGTTTGCTGTGCATTCTTTTTTGTCTGGTTTTCCTTTATTGTTCAAGCTATAGCTCAGGATAACCAAAATAGCTGATACGGGGAAGTTTATTTTTCCAGAAGCAATTCAGAGAGCTGAGCAGATTGGATGGACACGTTAAACAACATCACGGAATGCAATTTGCAAAACACAACCTGTGTAAATATAAGGCGTAAATGACCCAATTTCAAAGAGTAAATTGCAAGGGAGAAAAAAAGGCACAAAAGTTGAAACTTGCCATGGTGGCAGAAGGATGGTGTCTTTTTATGTATTTATTGGCCACCCCTCGATGCCTGCGGGATCTTGATTCCCAACCAGGGACTGAACTTGTGCTGCCTGCATTGGAAGGTAGAGTCTTAACCACTGGACCACTGAGAAATTCCTTTTTTTTTTTTTTAATTTATTTTAAATTGGAGAATAACTGCTTTTCTTTGCATTTTGATGCAGCAGTTTGGAATTTTACCTGCTCAAGTGGCCTTTGGGAGTTGCTGAGCCAAATAGTCCTTCTCCACTGGGATTCACACATCACCTGGCAGAGGAATGTTCTCTAGCTGCAGACTCCTTAGTGGTGTTTGGAATCCAGGTCTTGATACTGTGCAGGACCTGAGGGGCTCCTGGGCACAAAAGCTTTTCTCTGCCCCCCATTTCTTGAATACAGGAAATAGGCTTCATCTGACCTCCAAGGCCTTCCCTAAGTTCCCACCAGGAGGTTCAAACAGATGCTAATTAGAGCAGGGAGTGGGGTGTGGAGATAAGGGAGAAAGGAAGGATAGTACAGACTTCCTGCAAGGTCCGGGGTTCCCCCTCAACGGATATACATGACATTATCCTGAGCTGTTTTGCAGATACTGAAACCCTCACTAGGAGGGAGAAATTAACAGTTTGCTGCCCATAAGCACAGAGACCCCAGAATGATAGAAACAAGAGGTTGATGATGCTGTCTCCCAATTACCTCACCACTGACCAATCAGAAGAACATCCATGGGCTGATCACATCCTCTCTAAACCACTAATATAAAACTTCTCACTCTGTCCAAACTGGGACACACAGTTTTGAGAACATTAACCTGCTGTGGTCCCTTTTGCCTGGCAAAGCAATATAGCTATTCTTTTCTACTTCATCCAAAACTCTGTCTCTGAGATATATCAATAATTTGGTGTCAGGGTACAGAGGCTGGATTCAGCTTCAGTTGGGCAAGTACTGGTGGGGTTCCTGTCCCTCACCCTCAGTGTCCCTTCTCTGCCCACCTTTCCCAGACCCATCTCCCTCACCCCACCATCCATCCCCGCCCCTGGGACTCTGTCTCCTTTCGGGAGCTCTGGTTTCCTGTCTGTTCAAGCTCCTGAGGGCAGGGACTGAGCAGCAGTGGGAAAGCTGGGCCATAATGGTGATGGAGAGTGGGGAGAAGAGCCCTGGGCCCGGATGTTCCGAATGGCTTTTCCTCATGGTAGACAGAAAAGTTAAGGTGAGCCTGTGTGTGTGTTAGTTGCTCAGTCATATCCTACTCTTTGCGACGTGATGGACCTGCCAAGTTCCTCTGTCCATGGGATTCTCCACACAAGAATATTGGAGTGGGTTGCCAGTTCCTTCTCCAGGGGATCTTCTTGCCCCAGAGAACCTGGATCTCCTGCATTGCAGGCAGATTCTTTACTGTCTAAACCACTAGTGAAGCCCCAAGGTGAGGCTGAGTAGTCCAAATCCAGATTACCTGGCACAGGGTCTGAGGAAGTGCAAGGCATCTCTTGAGTGTCTTCTTTATCTTTTATTTGAGGGATCAGGTTGTCACTGGACACTGAGCAGAGAAAGAAAAGAAATTTCAGATCCCAGGACCCACCAGCAGGAACCAGAGGTGGGAGGAACAAGAACAATCTATTCTAGCAGGTAAAAATGATGGGCCAGCTGAGTACCAAGACTCCTCGAGGGGTAGGCAGGGAGGGAGAACAATCCTTTCCTTTCTTTCTTTCACCCCCTCCCTCACCTACTAGCCATGCTGCATGGCTTGAGAGATCTCAGTTCCCCAGCCAGGGATCAAATCCAGGCCCATGACAATGAAAGCCATGAGTCTTAATCACTGTACTGCCAGGCAATTCCCCAGTCATTTCCTTTCAATTAGCCTCTTATTGATGTAAAAATAGCACTTATTTTGTTTTAAATCTAGAAGATGGACTCTTGTTATTGGCTTCCTGATTATGTTAACCTGTGTGCATGCATGCATGCTCAGTAGTGTCCGACTGTTTTTCAACCCCATGGACTATAGACACTAGGCTCCTCTGTCCATGGAATTCTCCAAGCGAGAATACTGGAGTGAGTTGCCATTTCCTTCTCCAGGGGTTCTTCCTGACCCAGGGATTGAACCCACGTCTCCTGCATTGGCAGGCAGATTCTTCACCACTGTGACACCTGGGAAGCCCCTATGTTAACCTTATTTGAAAGGTAATTTTAGATGAGTGGAGAAAACATTTGGACTAAATAGGACCCTTTATTCCCAATATGAGAGAGCTCAGAATCTATGATACCATTTTTAACAGTGGCCAATAATATTCCACAGTTACATTTTATATAATCGAAGTGCTTTATCCTGATGGTTGGGGGAGATAAATGACATAACAGTAGAAGTGAAATCAGGCCCAGTAACCTTTAAACATTTGATCATCTTTCCTAATAACTTCAATAACATTCCTTGTAGAATCCAAGCTATATGAAAAAGAATCTGGTTTAAACAGATGTCCCTGTAATCAGAGGGTGAGCAATCTGTAAAGCATTGAGGCTGCCTGTTGCCCAAGTTACTTGTCAATTCAGAGCAGTGTGTTTTGAGTGCTGGGTGGGCAGGGCCCTTGGACACCACAGTGTCAAATGGCTGTGACAGCGTCCCTGACAAGAGGTCAAGTGCATTGACCTCTGCTTCTTTCTCCTTGTCACACCGGTTCTTTTTCCTGGGGTTCCTGCTACCGCCCTCTTGACTTACAGGCAAGCGTTCTCCCTTCACAGCCACCTTGAACCCGGGCGAGTCAGCTCCAAGCAACCTTGTTCTGAACGGGGACAGGGGAGTGTGGGCATCCTTTACGAATATTCGTCACTTATTTGGGGTGTTGTCATTGGTCATTTATGTGTGTGAGGGTTAGTCGCTCAGTCATGTCCAACTCTGCGACCCCATGGACTGGAGTCCACCAGGTTCCTCTGTCCATGGAATTCTCCAGGCAAGAATCCTGGAGTGGGCTGCCATTTCCTTCTCCCGGGAATCTTCCCCACCCAGGGATCGAACCTGGGTCTCCTGCACTGCGGGCAGATTCTTTACGGTCTGAGCCGCCAGGGAGGCCCGAAGAAAACCACTGTCGGTTACAGGGACAGGATGTCAGGGAGCGGAGTGAACAGTTAAAACGCCAGGAGCCAGCAGAGTACACGAGCCGACGAGCAGAGGCCTGGGCTGTTCAGGGGTGGGAAGCAGGTGTTCTGGGCTCCAGGCCTTCCCCAGGCTCCGGGCAGTGCCCACAGTCCTTCTTGGAAAGAGTTGTGTATGGTAGTGGGAGCTTGGAAAGAAGCAGGTCAACAAAGAGACGGAACCCTGGGGCTCCGGGGCCACAGGCACCCTAGGCTGGGAGGCACTGGTGTTGGATGGAGTCTGTGTCTCACCTGGACTGAGCCTTCCTTCCTGGATGGTTCCCCGGAGAGCCACGGTGAGGCCGGTGGGGCCGGGCAGCTCACGCATGACCTCAGAGCTGTGCTGGGCGGGTGCTCCGGGCTTGCTGACACTGGGTCCACAGGGTGGGAGGCTCCGTAGGGGTTGTCGGCAGGCGAGACGCGGCAATAGCGGGGTCCTCGGGGAGCTCTTTCCTGCTGGGTTGGCTGGGGCTTCAAGAGGGATGGTTGTGATTCTGCTCCAGCCTCCATGGGAAGCAACAACTGGGATTGGCGAAGGACCACACATAAGTATGTCAGAATTGTTTGGGGAAGAGATTTCTTTTCTTTTTTTAACTTCATATTTTGTATTGCTGCTGCTGCTAAGTCGCTTCAGTCATGTCCGACTCTGTGCGACCCCATAGATGGCAGCCCACCAGGCTCCCCCGTCCCTGGGATTCTCCAGGCAAGAACACTGGAGTGGGCTGCCATTTCCTTCTCCAATGCATGAAAGTGAAAAGTAAAAGTGAAGTCACTGAGTCGTGTCCAACTCTCAGCAACCCCATGGACTGCAGCCCACCAGGCCCCTCCGTCCATGGGATTTTCCAGGCAAGAGTACTGACTGGAGTAGGGTGCCATTGCCTTCTCCATTTTGTATTGAGGTATAGCTAATTAACAATGTTGTGATAATTTCAGGTGAAAAACAGTGAAGGGACTCAACCACACGGATACCTGTATCCATTTCCCCGAAACCCCACTCCTTTCCAGGGGGACATAACATTGAGCAGAGTTCCCTGTGCTATACAGGAGGTTCTTGTTGGTTATCCATTTTAAATATAGCAGTGTGTACATGTCCATCCCAAACTGGGAAGAGATTTCTTTATACTTCACATTCAGTAGGACGAAGTCTTGGAAGTATTCACTGTCTCACAGATGTATAGAGCGAATCCATCATGCATTTGTGGACCTGGTAGATTTTCTTTCTTTGATGTGGCCATTTAGTGCGATACAGCTGTTAACCTCTGATGTGACATCAGAGTGGTTTTCACACATGAAGTTGAGATTGGTTTTCTACCCAGGGATTTAATTTTCTTTAGTTTCTCTCTAGTTTTGGCTTCAGAATTTAGACAATTATATCCAATGCTATAATTTTAAATGTTGTCCCTGTTTTAAGAAATGAACATCTCACACCTCTCTGGAGCAAATAAGAGAAAATGTAAATTCCTTCATGCTTCCCGGTGGCTCAATGGTAAAATAATCCACCTGCCAATGCAGGGGATGTATGTGGGTTCGATCCCTGGGTCAGGAAGATCCCCTGGAGAAGAAAATGGCAACCCATTCTAGTGTTCTTGCCTGGAAAATCCCATGGACAGAGGAGCTTGGTGGACCATAGTCCGTGGGATCATAAAAGAGTTGGACACAACTTAGCAATTAAACAACAACAACAACAATTCCTCTGCACAGTGTATGTTCTTATTTGTGTCCAACTCTTTGCATCCCCATGAACTGTAGCCCGCCAGGTTCCTCTGTCCATGGGTTTCTCCAGGCAAGAATACGGGAGTGGGTGCCATGCCCTCCTCCAGGGCTTCTTCCCAACCCAGGGATCAACCCGGGGTCTCCTGCACTGCAGGTGGGTTCTTCACCAGCACTGTGTACTAGGACCCCTATATTCCAGTTTCTGCTCGTTTCTGCAGACTCAGTTTCCATGCCTCCTTGCCTTGTACCCTGAGATCTGGCCACACTGAACTTCTCTCCCATCCCACAACCCCAGGGCCTGGGCTTCCTGCCTGCTGCTCCCCTGCATGTCCAGGGCTGGGTTTTTTTTTATGATTCTTCTCCATTTTGTCTCAATCAGTGAACAAAAAAAGGAAAGTAAGGCCAGATTTTGGAGGGGATCCTAGAACAAAATTGCAGAGTTGGATCCAGAAAGATGCTAGAGCTGTCAGGCTGAGGGTGGGTGGTGGGTTGGGAGTATATTCAGTGTGTGCATCCCTTTGACTCTTAGGCTTACTTAGCCTGGCCTTTGAGAACTTGTTTTCCCCAGAACTGCCCTGATGCTGCTGTGATCTCAGGCCTACGTGCAGCTGTGCCAGCCTTGGGGAGGGCTCTTCTCTTCTGCAGCCCTTTAAGCTCAAGGAATCATTTCTCCCTTTGAGAAGGAGCCTCTTGATGGTAAAGTGTCAAAGAGCAGATGAAGAGCTGTGAACAGTGGCGACTCCAGTAGTACGAATGCTACCATTCAGTGTGATTTGCTGGTTCTTGTGGTTCTCAGATAAATGAAGCATAGACTTTGACTAAACTAAGTGATTTACCTGCCTGCTTCTCTTACTCTTGCTTCTCTCTTCCCAGCAATGTCATTGCTCCTTTAATTCCACTTTCTTAATTCAGTGCTTCTCTTTCTCAGGGAACTTCATTTTCTCCTTCTTACTCATACTCTCTCTTTTTATCTCTGTGTCCAGAATTCCTTCTCCCTTCTTCTTCAGCTAATTTTCTTTCCTCGTTGAGCTTTATAATCTGCCCTCTAGCAGATTTAGAATAGTGATTAAGGGACTTCCCTGGCAGTTCGGTGGTTAAGACTTCATTCACTTTCTAATGCTGGGGGTGTGGGTTCCATCCCTGGTCAGGGAGCTAAGATCCATCCCACACGCCTCATGGCTAAAAAAACCCAAAACATAAAGCAGAAGCAATATTGTAACAAATTCAATAAAGACTTTGAAAATGGTCAACATCAAAAATAAATCTTAAGTTAAAAAAATAGTAATCAAAATCTTGGACCCTAGTATTAGGAGATCCAAGTAGGACTCCTGGCTCTGCACTTAGCAGACAAGTAACTTTGGGAAAGTTATTCTGAGCCTTAATTTCCTTATATGTCACATGGGGACAAGAATGACTTCAAAGGATTGTTTTAAAGAGGACATAAGACAATCATACAAAGTGCCTGGGATAATGCCTGGCGCACAGTAAGCACTCAGAAAAACCAAAACCCAGCAGCAAGGACCTACTGTACAGCACAGAGAACTGTATTCAATATCTTGTAAAATCTATATTGGAAAGAAAATCTGAAAAGGAATATAAATATATAACTGAATGACTCTGCTGTATACCTAACACTAACATAACATTGTGAATCAACTATACTTCAACACAGAAAAAGATGCTTATTGTTATCCATCTGTATCCATTTTTCTTCCTCTCTTCCTCATTTTTCTTCCTTTATGCGTTCCCTTCCCTAGAGACTGTCCACTATGCTAAATTGTACAGTCACCTACCCCGCTCCCTCCCACCCCACAGAACATGTAAGACTGAAATGGTTGTGTCATCTAGAAATTCACTTTAGAGAACTGTTTTCCTGCCACACTCATGAGAGAGAATGGTCCATCTCTTCCCAAAGAGAAAGTGGGGGGTTAAAGCGCATACTCCTCAACGCAGAAAACCTGTTTGAACTCTTAGCATAGCAACTTCTATCATGTTCCTAAAGCCCCAGAGGTATTCATGAAGCCCTGGACTTCCCTGGTAGTCCATGGGTCAAGAACCCACCTGCCGATGCAGGGAATGTGGGTTTGGTCCCTGATCCGGGAAGATCCCACGTGCCACGGAGCAGCTGAGCCCGTGCACCGCGACTACTGAGCCTGTGCTCTAGAGCCCTGCGTCGCAGCTGCTGAAGCCTGAGAACCCTAGATCCTGTGATCCTCTAGAAGAGAAGCCACTGGGAAGCTCAAGCACTGCAACGACGTCCAGGCCCTGCTCACTGAAAGCAGAGAAAGCCTGCTCAAAGCGTGAAGACCCAGTGCAACCAAATGATAATAAATAAATAAAATTAAAAAAAAGAAGCCTCATACCTCTTGTGAAGCTACTGAGGGTCGTTATCAAGTTGGGGTATTCATTCAGGTTAATTTTGCTGAACAGTATCTTCAAAAATGATAGACTAAATGTCTTCTCCAGTTGGGTAAGAATGTTGTACACAACTCTGGATAAAGGGACCAGATTTTCCCAGGCTTCCATAGATTCCTTAAAAAGCAGAATAAAGGATTATTATACGTGATTATAAAATAGAATGGATTTTATTACACATTCGTGGTTTTCTAAGCTGTAAGAAAGCAATTTTTGCTCTCTTAAGGAATTTAATGCAAACCGTGTAGCCAAGCTCCCTAACATAGAGAAATCACATTTCTGCATGTTTACATTTGGAGCTTCATACATATTAATATTTGGGTGGTTAGTCACAGGAGTTTAGCATTCTGGAAAATAAGTCTCTCTTGTGAACCTTATTTTAGGTACATTTGAGGGAAGAGAGAAATGTTAAGGAAGAAGAGAGGAGACAAAGACTGCTCCTGTCTAATTCTCCAAGAGTCTGGCCAGGACTCTTTAGCTGTGGACCTATGAATTGGTCACAAGTGGCAATTCTGTGGACTTCTTGTTAGCCTCTGCTCTCTCTTTCCTTCTCTCATGAACTTGAAATGCCCTAAGTGGGAAATCAGAGAAATCCTCCTGAGAGGTTGGCCAAGAGGAGACACATGGCAGGAGAGAACTGACTGAAAAATACTTGTTGAGCAATGACTTGGTTTGGTGAGCAATGGCTGGGGTTGGGTATCTAGCAACAGATAGGACCAACATGGTGCTACCGTGTTGGGGGAGGGGTGCTACTGGGTTGAAATTATAGGCATTAAATAATAAATGCAAATTAAATAAATACCCAATTCCTGTCAAAAGCAGTGTTATGAAGGAAAGTGTAATTTGCTATGAGGAAGAATACTGAGGGGGACTTAATTAGATGAGTGGGCCAAGGATGCCTCTCTGAGGAGTGATGAGAGAGTTAGTTCTTAGGTAGATTGATAAGGAGTCCAGGGCCCTCAAGGAGGAAAGGGTCTGGGGCCCTTGAGAAGGAGAAAGGGGTCTGGGGCTCTCAAGGAGGAGAAAAGGACAAATGCTTTTTTCTACATTGCTTTGTCTTAGTCACATAAGATGTTATTTTCTTTAAGTTCAGAGCTAATGATTACACAGTTAGAACTGGACATGGAACAACAGACTGGTTCCAAATAGGAAAAGGAGTCCGTCAAGGCTGTATATTGTCACCCTGCTTATTTAACTTCTATGCAGAGTACATCATGAGAAACGCTGGACTGGAAGAAACACAAGCTGGAATCAAGATTGCCGGGAGAAATATCAATAACCTCAGAATGGAAAAGACTCTGATGCTGGGGGGGATTGGGGGCAGGAGGAGAGGGGGACGACAGAGGATGAGATGGCTGGATGGCATCACTGACTCGATGGACGTGAGTCTGGGTGAACTCCGGGAGATGGTGATGGACAGGGAGGCCTGGCGTGCTGCGATTCATGGGGTCGCAAAGAGTTGGACACGACTAAGCGACTGAACTGAACTGAATGATTATACAACAAAACTCATCTTGAACTCTCTACTAAGGTTTATATAACAACAATGTATCTTGCTCGAGGACATGTTTCTCCTTCTTAAAAGGAGCCTTCTGACTTATCTTGTTATCTTAAGACTGTATGTTGTGGGAGTGGGTCTGTAAGACCTTTCCACTGTTAGTTCTAATCTTGTTAAATTAAGATATATGTTGTAGGAGTGGGTCTGGTAAAAGTATATAAGGCCTTGATAAGAGTAGTGGATGGGGCACTCTTCGTCTCCCTTCTGATGTCTGTGTCAGAAACTTTCTTTGTCCTTTTTCACTTTAATAAAACTCTGCTACACAAAAGCTCTTGAGGGATCAAGCCTGGTCCCTGGTCCTGAAGCTAAATCTTCTTCTTTGGAGATCACAAATCCGACATTATTCACTGTAAGCTATCAGTGACACCCTGATCATGATCTGAAAAGGGGTTGGATCCAACTGGGCCAAAACTGGGGGAAGATTGTCTTACCACTGCTAGCATTTTTTAGGGCTCAGATTCTAGGGGCTCAGGAAATACTTTAAGCAACCTGACTGAGTGAGTCAATGAGTGAAGTTGCTCAGTCGTGTCCGACTCTTTGCAACCCCATGGACTGTAGCCTACCAGGCTCCTCTGTCCATGGGATTTTCCAGGCAATAGTACTGGAGTGGATTACCATTTCCTTCTCCAGAAGGATCTTCCTGACCCAGGGATCAAACCTGGGTTTCCCACATTGTAGACAGACACTTTACCATCTGAGCCACCTGACTTTAAGGAAGCTTTAAGCAACCTAAATTATACGAAAAGAATCTCACTTTGTCCACATAACCATATCTCCCACTGTCTGCCTTGCTTCACATCAGAATGGACTTTGAGTGACAAACTCTTATGGATTGAATGGTGCCTCCTTCTATCCAAAGATATGTCTGCTTGAAACCTGTGAACAAGACCGTGTTTGGAAAAAGGGTCTTGCAGGTATAATTAAGTTAAGAATCTTAAAATGAGACCATCCTGGAATATGGGGGGCCCTAAATCACAGTGACAAAGTATCCTTGTAAGAGAAGAAAAAGGGAGAGGCACAGAAGAGAAGGCAGTGTAGGGATGGAAAGAATGTGTGAAGTGAAGTTTCTATAAGCCAGGTTCACCTCAGAGTGCCGGCAGTAGGAGAAGACAGAGGAATTCAGGGAAAGGATTGTCCCTCAGAGTCTTGAGAAGGAACCAGCTCTGCCAACACCTTGATTTTGGACTTCTGGACCTCAGAACTGTGAAAGAACATATTTCTTTGTTTTAAGCCATCTAGTTTGAAGTCACCTACCTTGGACACCTTTTTTCCCTGGTAACGACCATTTTAGTCTGGAACTTTCAAGTTCTAGAAGCTCTGGAGTGTTGTGGTTTGAGACCTCAACAGTCGGGCATTCTTGGTGGGGGTGGGTTGCCATGGGAAAGTGCCAAGTGACTCACCCTGTACAGTCTCTCAGTGATGAAGAAGTTGTCTCGGAGGCCTTCGAAGAAGGGAAATGGCTTGTTGATGGCATAAGCGATCTCCAGCTTCTGATGTATGAAGTGCTGAAGAAGAGCCTCTTCCAAGGCCCTGGTCATGGTGGCTCTCCTACAAAAGGGGCCAAGAAGAAAGGAGAAGCAAAGATTTTGCAGCGTTAGGAGAGCCACTCTCTGTGTTCCACAGGCATCTGGAGACAGGCATTCTGGTCCCCAAAGGCATCCCTTAGCGGTCTGCAAAGCCACCTCTGCTGAAAAGACTCATGGGCATAGGAAGCAGTGACAACGCTCAGCAACACAGAGGGCAAAGTGACCCACAGTGTGACGCAGGAATCCCGAAGGGGCAGCTGGTAATAAACAGAGCCACTATATACCGAGTTCTTCCTGTGTCCATTTCACATCTCAGAACAGACGTGGCCGTGGGACATCACAATAGTTGACCATTTATAGGCCATGCAAAAATACCAATAAGTTACAATAGGAAGAAAATGCACCTTTGATATTCTTGAAAAATTGTTGAGAAAAGGGAAGCAGTAACAAAAAATTCAATCACTTAGAGATTTTTTTAAAAACAAAATGAACACAGATCTTTTTTTCCAACTTTGTATCGAAGAGAAAATTGAACTGTAATTAAGGAGACACAGGAGACTCGAGTTCAATCCCTGGGGTTGGGAAGATCCCCTGGAGTAGGAAATGGCAACCCACTCCAGTATTCTTGCCTGGGAAGTTCCATGGACAGAGGAGCCTGGTGGGTTGTAGTCCATCGGGTCACAGAGTTGGACACGACTGAGCATGCCCCACAATGATTTTTTAGGTATTTAATCCTAGTGGTAGATTGAGCTCCCCTGTCTCTTTCTCCTCATTCCCAAATATGTTAAGTTTAACAGAAAAAAAATATGTTGCAAAAAACAATCATCACAACAGTACTAGAAAACAAGAGAAAATGCTATCAGGATAATCATGAAGAAATCCTAGAAGATAGAGAACCAGTGAGAAAGGAACTAACTGTTCACCATCTGCGTAGGGGAAGGATATTGCAAAGATCAGCACAGAGCCAGAAAGCACCAGAATGACCACTTGCTGAGACAAGGAAGGGGCCCTGAATGACTAATTATACCACATCATTCAGAACAGAACATCCATCGTATTCCTCACTCTTTATCTGTTGTGATTGCCAAGGAAGAGCTTGAGGCACAGAGAGGTTAAATAACTAGCCTAAAGTATTTGGTGGCCAAGCAGAACTCATCTGACCAAAGTCCCATTTCTTACTAGTGCAAGATATGGCAGGCATCTCATAGATGAGTATTCAGGTGCGTATTATGTAAAAGGGTCTTAAAAATGAATGAGCAAAGACAAACATTCAGTAAGGGGAAAACAAATGACATACACAGACAATTGAGTCAAATGCACAATAAATATATAAAAAACATGGTAACTCTATAGTAATCAGAGCAGTGTAAGCAAAGACAACTTGGTAACTTTTGCCTGTCAAGTTGGTCAAGAGGCAGATAATAGCAATAATCATAGACACTCCTGGTCCAGATACAAACAGGTCCCAACATTCTGGAGATTAATTTAGTAATCAGTACCAAATACCCTAAAATATATACCCCCTTGAGTCCTAAATTCCATTTCTGGGAATTTATTTCAAGAAAATAATCATGAATGTGCTTCAAGAAAAAGTATTGAAAAGTGGGTACACTAGAGCAGAAATGAAATATCCTCTCTTGAGTTTCTCTTTCCCACTTGCTTTCCAGCTACTTTTAGTCACTTGTACAGTGAATAATCAATGAGCTGCCCGTCGGGGTCAGAGTGCAGGATCACCCTTCATGGACAATGAAGGTAGAGAGCAATGAAGGTAGAGAGAGTTCCAACCACAAAAACAAACTAGAATTTAGGGAAAAAAGGACTGAGCTGCGTTTGCTTCCCCTCGTCATTGGTCTTCTTTTTAACTGTCTCCTCTTAAATCCCACAGCCCCCTCTCTGACTCTTTGGAAAATGCTATTTTACAAAGAAAGAGAGTCTGGGGTGAAATTACTTGGTTTTATGCAGCAGCTGCAGCTGCTGCCAGGACATGAACGGTAAAAGCCAATCACCCAAAGTGAATAAAGCAGCCTAGACGAAAACTCACCTGGATGCTGAGATGGCTAGGTGTGCGTGCCCCCTTCCCAATCCAGGGGCTGGTCTGGGGTGGCTCCTGGGAGACTGAGAAAATGGCAGAGAGATACCAGTAGGCAAAACAGGAAGTCTCTGCTTTGCTACACACGAGGAGGGCCTGGCTTCCAAGAAAGGAAAGTGAAAGTACTTGGGCCGATCCCGCAGAGCTGCCTCGGTGTCTGCAGCCTCCCTCTGCCTCCGGAAACTGGTGAGATTCCCAGGGCGTGTGGGGGTTGGGGAGGGGGATTGCGAGGATCGCTGCCTATCGGTACCATCCTGGGAGGCGGGTACAGAGGGGAGAAGGCCGGTACAGAGGGGAGGAGGCCTCGGGGTCAGCCCCTGGGTCCCCAGGAACTGGGAATCTGCCGTCTGTTTGCCTCCCTACCCACCTCTATATTTCCCCAGGACTCCTCTTCCTTCTATACTTTTTGGAGTAATGAAAATGTACCTAAACTGAATTGTGGTGATGGTGATGGTGACACAACTAAATAAATTTACTAGAGATTATCAAATTTAAGGGAAAAAAACAAAGCAGCGGTGAGGTGACTCAGACATGCCTGTACTTTGTCAGGATAAAATTACTACCTAAGAAAACTGAAATCAAAGGAAACCTGAACACAAACTGAAATCATGCTGGGACAGGCAGACCTCCAGGCAGGAAAGTGTCTTTGAATAGGCTGGCAGGTGGGAGCTGGAGCGTGTGTAACCCAGATCTAGGGCAGAGTCGGAGCCAGGAGGTGCCTCCAGGGAGGCAGGGAGCACTCCCTCTGTACAGCCCGTTAAAGATGTATGGCAAAACCAATACAATATTGTAAAGTAATTAACCTCCAATTAAAATAAATAAATTTATATTAAAAAAATAATAAAATGATATGAAAAAAAAGATTTCTAATATGCGATGTTGTGTAGGGTCTGTGAGAAATCCTTTAATGTGGGAATCTCTTTAACTTTCTTTAAATCATTGCTTACTCCTTGGGAGAAAAGTTATGATCAACCTAGATAGCATATTAAAAAGTAGAGACGTCACTTTGCTAACAAAGGTCCGTCTAGTCAAGGCTATGGTTTTTCCAGTAGCCGTGTATGGATGTGAGAATTGGACTATAAAGAAAGCTGAGTACCGAAGAATTGATGCTTTTGCATTATGGTGTTGGAGAAGACTCTTGAGTGTCCCTTGGACTGCAAGGAGATCCAACCAGTCCATCCTAAAGGAGATCAGTCCTGGGTGTTCATTGGAAGGACTGATGTTGAAGCTGAAACTCCAGTATTTTGGCCACCTGATGTGAAGAGCTGACCCTGATGCTGGGAAAAATTGAAGGCGGGAGGAGAAGGAGATGACAGAGGATGAGATGTTGGATGGCATCACTGACTCAATGGACATGAGTTTGAGTAAACTTGTGGAGTTGGTGATGGACAGGGAGGCCTGGCGTGCTGCGGTTCATGGGGTCGCAAAGAGTCAGACATAACTGAGCGACTGAACTGAACTGAACTGAACTGAAATCACTGATGCTCAAATGTATTCAGCCCATGGGTTCCCCTACCAGGACACATATGGTGTCCTATCCCTCAGAAAAAAGAAAACAAAACAAATGGGAAACACAGTTCTAAGGTCTAAGAATCCTTGAAACCAAGGTTAACCTACATAGGCAAGAGCTCAATTTTATTGAAGTGTAAAATACATCATCCATTGTTAGTGTGCATCTGATGAGTGTTTACAAATACAGTTACAACCACAATTAAGATACAGACCAATTCTATCACCCCAGAAATTTCCCTCTTCTCCAGCCCCAGCATCAGGCAATCGCTGATCTACTTTTTCTATGACTATAGATTTGTTCTGCTTGTATTAAAGTTTTACATAAATGGAAACACCCAATATGCACCTTTGGATGTCTGGCTTCTTTTGAATCACAATGCTTTTGCGATTCATCCTTGTTGTTGAAGGGCCAATAATTTTTTTCCTCTTTAGGTGTGTGGTCCCACCTCATCCTGTCTGATCACCACCATGTCACCAAGATAATCAATCTATGTGATGTTCTTTGAGAGGCCCAGGTGATCCAGATCTGTTTTGACTGTGTTATGACAAAGGACAGGTGAGTTAATATAACTCCAAGAAAAGCTGTGAATGAATAATCTTATCTGTCCTGTGAGAATAAAAAGTTTCTGATCACCCTTTTTAATCAGAATGGAAAGAATATATTTGTCAAATCAGTGGCCACATACATGACCTGGGCTGGGGATCTTACTGCCTAGACTGCCCATTTTCTTATTCCAGTCCTCCAGCCTTCTTATAAATTCTTTGAGCTACCCAATATACTTCTAAGAAATTGATTTTCTGCCTAAGTTAGTCTGAGTCAGTTTTGGTTAATTGTACCCCCACATCCCAACTAATTAAAAAGTTGGTTGTTGCTTTTGAGTTGCCAAGTCATGTCTGACTCTTCTTTGAACCCATAGACTGTAGTCCACCAGGCTCCTCTGTCCATGGGGTTTCCCAGGCAAGAATATTGGAGTGGGTTGCCATTTCTTACTCCAGGGGATCCTCCTGATCCAGGGATCAAACCCATGTCTCCTGGTTGACAGTTGGATTCTTTACCACTGAGACATCCAAAAAGCTGGTAGCAGAGAGTGAATTATGGGCAACAGATCTTCACAGAACTGTCATCAATCTGAGATGGCTATCTGACCTAATTAGACATAAATAAATAAAAAATAAAAATAAAAACATAAATAAATAAACCAATAGTGTTCAAAGATGAGTAGATGTTGGTAAGTTTATAGCAAATAAACTAATAACATTGGATTGTGATCAGGACTCTGCAATTCACACGTCTATTCCAAATGTCAGATATTAGCACATTTAACAAAATGTAGAGACATTTTTTCAGGTAGAAAGAAAGTGTTAACTTGCCTTCAGAGATTATCACCTACTAAGTCTGGGTGGGAGAAAAGAGCAAGGAGGCAGGTCAGATTCTCCTCATCCCCCAGGTCATATGGAAGAAAAAAGAGACAACGCTACCCCTCCATTATGAGCCAGGGACCATCTGATGGTCATCGGTGGGCTTGCACCAGACATCCCTGATCTTATTCTAGAGACACTGATTCTCTAGTGAACACAGAGGAAAATTGACAGTGGGAAAACAGAAGCTAAAGTTCCTATCATTATCTGGCTAATGCAAAATATTGCCAAGTAAAGTTTTCTTGTAAATTTGGCAGAAATACCCCCTAAGCCCTAATCTTACCACCATTAGCTGAGGAACACCAAAGACCTTGTGCTTATAAGCAAAAAAGGAGGCATATTTATGCCAGCTGGTCTAGTCTGTGTTCGACTTTGTTGGGGCCACTGTGCCTAGTGGAGTTCAAAAACCAAGGACAGCAATACCCGACAGAGGCAGAGTTTACTAGCCTCTTTGCCAACAAAGTGAGGGAGAGAGAGAGGTGGCCAGTCCCATGGACGTCAGCACCTGGTAGGCACACAGACCCTGCCCACTGGTCTCATCACGTCCTGGCACCTGGAATCTGGCCCAGCCAGATTCGTGTTCACTTCTTTGGGGGAAAGAGAACAGACGAGGGTAGAGAGGTAGAAATCTTCTGCCCCCTATACTTGGAAAACATATTTATGCAGATTTTCAAGCATATCTATAGTGAGCCAGAAGCACTGGGATTCAGTGAGACATACTTCGGAAACATACTACTTGGAGGTTCCCAGTTCTCACCTACTTTGGCCCGTGACTCTCACCAAGACCCTGGATTCTATAGACACCTTGACCTCATTCACCTCTGTCTTTGACCCGTTGTCCTGCCTGGATTTCTGTTCCTCTGATTTTATTTATTTATCTGTGCTTTGTCCCTGTTCCTTTATCTTTCCACTTTCCGCTGATGTAGTGTGCTTTTCCTGAGTGCCTGTCAAGTCGCTTCAATCCTGTCTGACTCTTTGAGACCCTGTTGGGTTCCTCTGTCTGTGAGATTCTCCAGGCAAGAATCCTGGAGCGGGTTGCCATGCCCTCCTCCAGGGGATCTTCCAGACCCAGGGCTGGAACCAGTTTCTCTTATGTCTCCTGCATTGGCAGGCGGGTTCTTTACCACTAGCTCCACCAAACTTTTCCAAAGTTGCTTCAAATCCTTTACAAAATGAAAGCTGGGTACAAATGAAAAAATGATGGACAAACATACATGTAACACACTGCTGCTATCATCATCAACTTGTCCTTTAAGATGTAGGGAGTCTCAGTTCTGAACCCTGCTCCCGTCCAATGAAAAGCCTGTCACTTTGAGATTTCAGAGACTAGCTGAAGCTCAATTTTTTTCCTAAGCACTCCTGGCTGCATTTGAAAAGTGCCCATAGATTCAAGAAAACTTAGAATTGCACATCAGGCTTCTCTGCCCAAACTTAGCTCTTTCTTCTGGTTGCAGGAGTTTGGAGAGGTCTTTCTGGCCTCTGGCTGCTTTCCAGAAATTTGAAGAAAATTTTCTCCAGCATTTCGGTTCTCTCCAGTCCTGGGTCTGAATACTGGATCTGAATACTGGGTCTGATTTATCCAATCCAGGCTCACTACTGTGCTGGATCAGCCCATGGGCCTATGAGAAAATTTGAAATGTCTGGCTTTCCTTTTTTTTTCTTCTCACAGCCATCTTGGCAGGGGGCAGGAGCAAACGTGGTTTCTTCCTCCTGATCGGCACTGTGCCACTTCACCTCAAAACACGTCTGATCTGTTTGAGTTCAAGGAGTTTTCCTGCCCTCTCTTCTTTGCAGGAGCTAGAGGTTCCCTCTCTTCTGTGGGTGCTCTGTTCCTCCTCCCTGGGGGCTGAGACTGGGAGGAGGAAAGACCAGCGTGTTGCAGGCACCCAGTTCAGCTGTTTCACTTTTCTTTTACCCTTTAGGTGCCGCACCCCAGGGGCTGATAGATGGGCAGACTTTCTCGTCACAGCTCCGGGAAAGGACAGAGGCAGCGAAAATCTAAGCAAGAGTGATCTGGGGCTGGCTCCATGGTCTAAGAAGATGGCAAGGGCAGGCAGCCCCTCTAACCACAGGTTAGTCCTGGCCTCCTGTGTCCTGCGTCTCTTCTAAGGAGAGAGCATGTCCCGGTGTCCATGCCCGTTATTTCTGTCTACCCAGTCTCAGCCTGCAGGTGCAAACAGAATGAGACGACAAATCAATCAGTTAATGAGTGAAGGCAATTTCAAAAATAGCGGTGGGTTAGCCGTGGGGGAAACTGAAGGACACCTTGACTGACGCCCCCTTCTTATTTTCCTATGACTGCCACAAAGCTGGGTGGGCCCTGTTGGAATTCCCTGGCCCCTCGGAGGCTTGCAGCAAGCCTGGGTGGGTGAGCCCTCTGAGCCCTCTCGTTTCCCCCGATGCCTTCTCCATCCCTACCTCCAAAGACAATTCTGTCCAGGAAGCATCTTTTTAGAAAAATTAACATCCAAATCGATTGCCCAATTGTTGTTAAAAATGTTGTGCAGTTTCTGGGTGGTGAGGGTGCCAGTTTTGTCAGAGCCTCGAGTCTGAGAGTCAACTCAGGAACTCGCTAGGAGGAACTGAAAGTAGATGGGGCTCAACGTGAATGAATGCAAACAGGCAGGGAGGGAGCAGCTGTCTTTTCTATTCTGGGATGTTTTACACATCCGGCTAGAGAAAGAGGGAAATTATCTTTGAAAAAGAGCAGACTTATTGTCAACCATCAATCTATTTTTCGTGGTAAACAATTTCAGCAATGTAAAAGTGTATGATAACTCCTCTAACCTGGGCTGCCAAGCTGAGGATATTTCTGGCACTGGATGGCATCATGGACTCGATGGACGTGAGTCTGAGTGAACTCCGGGAGATGGTGATGAACAGGGAGGCCTGGCGTGCTGCGATTCATGGGGTCGCAAAGAGTCGGACACGACTGAGCGACTGAACTGAACTGAACTGAGCTGGGCCCCAGCATTTCTACCTGCAGTGGTGCAGCCTGCCAGGTCCTTAGTGCCCAGCGCCCTTTCTCCTGGAGGCTGACTGCATCCCTGCTCCCACTTGCTCCTGAGAGATGGGAGAATGAGCCAGTGGAGCTTGAACTCCAACTAGCCTTTGGCTTCCAGGCAGGAAAAGAAAAGCTCTGAGAGGTGAGGGTGGGATAATGCTGATCTCACAGAATGAGCTAGGAGGGGGTACATCTGCTTCTGTTTTCTGGAAGAGGTTATAGCTGAAGTGGTTTGGTAGAATTCACTAGTGATACCATCTGGGCCTGGTGCTTTCTTTTTTGGAAGGCTATTAGTTATTGATTCAGTTCCTTTAATAAATACAGATCTATTCAGATGAGCTATCTCTTTGTGTGAGTTTTGGCAGTTTGTTTCAAGGCTTGCCCATTTTATAAAATTTGCAGGGATAGCGTAATCTGTAGTATTATTTCTTTATTATCCTTTTAATGTTCATAGGATTAATAGTGATGAGCCCTGTTTTGTTTTTGATATTGGTAATTTCTGCCATCATTTTCTTTATTAGTCTAGATAGAAGTTTATCAATTGTATTGACTAAAAAAATTAGCTTCTGGTTTCATTGGTTTTTTTCTTCTTTCCTGTTTCAGTGTTATTAATTATTACCTGATTTTTATGACTTCTTTTGCTTGATGTAGGCTTAAATTTCTCCTTTTTTTCTAGTTTCTTCAGATGGAAGCTTATATTATTGATTTAGATCTTTCTTCTAATATGCATTTTAACACCACACATGTCTCCCTAAGCACTTTTGTGCTGCATTCTGTAACTTTTGTGAAAGTGTGTTTTCATTTTAATTTTGTTCTAAATAATTTTAAATTTCTCTTGAGACTTCTTTGACTCTAGAAATAGGCTATTTTGTCTTTAAATATTCTGGAATTTTCAAAATACACAGGTATATTTCTGTTATTTCTTTAATTGTTGTCTGAGAATATATTTTTTTCTGATTCATTTTCCTTTTAATTTGTTAAGTTTTACAGCTCAGAATGTGGTACATGTTAGCAAATATTTCATGTGAGCATAAATGGTGTGTATATTTTGTAAAATAAATAGTGTTTAAGTGGCAAGTAAATCAGATTGGTGGTGCTGTTCAGGTCAATTATATTTTTATTTACTTTCTGTCTCCTTGTTCTATCAATTACTAAAAGAGGGGTATTGAATTCAACAACAGGAGTGGATTTGTCTATTTCTTCTTGTAGTTCTATCAAATTTTGTCTCATATTTTGATGCTACTTAGATTAGTTGCATATACATTAAGGATTACTAAATCTTCTTGGAGAAATTTGCTCTTTATACAATACTTCTCTTGTCTCTGAAATTTTCCTTACTCTGAGGTTTTCTCTGAAATTAATATAGCTACTACAACTTTCCTGTGATTAATGCTGGCATGGCATTTCTTCATCCCTTTACTTTTAACCCATCTGTGTTTCATATTTAAGATTCCTTTCTCAAAGACAATATATAGTTGGGTGTTATTTTTTCACTCTGTCAATCTCTGTCTTTTAATTGGTGTATTTAGACCATTCATATTTAAAGTGATTATTCCTGTGGTTGGATCAAAATCTACAATGTTTGTAACTGTTTTTTATTCATTGTGCTTATTTGCTTCAACTTTTTCCCTTTCTTTTTCTGCCTGTTTAATTGAACATTTTATTGAGCATTTTGTGATTTTATTTTCTCTTCTCTCTTAGTCAATCAATTATACTTCTTTTAGAACATTTTATTGGTTTCCTTAGCGTTTGCAATATATATTTACAACTAACCATATCTTAGAGAAGGCAATGGCACCCCACTCCAGTATTCTTGCTTGGAAAATCCCATGGACGGAGGAGCCTGGTAGGCTGCAATCCATGGGGTTGCAAAGAGTTGGACACGACTGAGCAATTTCACTTTCACTTTTCACTTTCATGCATTGGAGAAGGAAATGACAACCCACTCCAGTGTTCTTGCCTGGAGAATCCCAAGGATGGCAGAGCCTGGTGGGCTGCTGTTTATGGGGTCGCACAGAATCGGACACGACTGAAGCGACTTAGCATAGCGTAGCATAGAGCTATGTTGCTTCCTGTTTGGTGCTATACATCAACATGTTTTGTCTTTCCTATTTTCTTTGTATTTCCCTAAGAATTTATTAAATAGAGCCTTGTAGCTCTTTCAGCTATAATCCTTACTTATTATTATACTGGAGCCCTCTTGATGAAGAAGTAACGTATAGAGAAAGCATTCTTTAGTCTTTATGATTAAATTTCAATCTTGTAGAGGAACTGTGTTCCTAGACTGTAATTTTTAGAGTGACTTCTTAGATATTTTCCCTTTCCTCACTCCATTAAATGAGATGGAAGCCTAGAAGGAGCTGGATTTTGAAGTAATTGCCCTTCCCCTGTCCCCAGGAGTTTCTCATTTTCCTGTAAATCCATGTTCAGCCTCCATTTAAACTTACCATTCAAGTGTTTCTGTGGTCTATGACTCTAAGTGGCTTCTACCAGATAGCTGGTCTCATCTGTGATTCTCTGGATTTGTCTATCAATCAGTTTTGGGGGTGACAGTTTGCCCTATCACCTCAGTTTTCCTGAATGTACATGAAATTCATTGATTTTCAGGTTGTTTAGCTTTTTTCTTTTTGTAAGGATGTCAATGATGACTTCTTAGGTCTTTGCATTGTTAGAACTGAAACCAAAAGTTGAACTTTTAAAACCACTACAAGTTAGATTTTTTTCTTAAAACTTTTATATTAAAATTATGGTTCTATTGTAATATTATCTTATAGCCAGAACATGTAACCTATTTAATTTCTCCTTATTATTATTTATTTAGATCAATTCAGGGCCCAATACTTGGTACCTTCTTGTGTTTATGACCAAGTTATTAATACATGTATTTTGCAATTTAAAAAACTTATATCCCTTATATCTTTTTAAATACACTTGTGGAGTTAAAAATTGAAAGTAAAATTTTTTAACAACCTTGAAAGATTTGTCTATTCACTTCAGTTCAGTTCAGTCACCCAGTCGTGTCCGACTCTTTGCAACCCCATGAATCGCAGCACGCCAGGCCTCCCTGTCCATCACCAACTCCTGGAGTTCACTCAGACTCACGTCCATCGAGTCCATGATGCCATCCAGCCATCTCATCCTAGAAATATTATTAGGAATTCCAAAGAGTTAGCTTTTGCTCATGTAGATTATAGCTATTAATATTTACTATATGAGAAAGTAGAACTTTGGACAATTAAAAATATTTATTCATTCATTTAATAATAATAATGATGGTGAGGAACTCATTACTTGCTAACATAAATGACATATTTTATGAAAAATAACTATGTCTTCTAAAATAAACTAAATTAGTGAGATTAGTGATGTTCACATTTTTGCAAATCTAATAGCTGATTCTGTAGAGTACAGCTTGATTCTCCTATCTGCTTCTTCATTCAATCTCTTGTGATACCACTGGCAATGTATTCTCTGGAAAAATTTACTATACATTTGTAAGAGGATGAGAGAAAAAAAGGGTAAATAACATCTTATATGAAAATAGTTTTGGTTTTGATGACACCTGAAAGGGTTTTCCACAAAATCCTCAGGGTCCCCAGACCACACTTTGAGAATTACTGTTGTAAAATAATTTTGAGATGTACTTTTTGTTTTCAAATGAAATCTACAGTTTTTAGACGTTAGTATTTTAGCTGTTTTTAGTAATGCCTTCCACTTCTTGTATAACAGAACTTGCAGGTATTGATTTCCTGATTCCCTTATTATATACATCAGCAAATAATTTGTCCCAGACCATGTGTCAGTAAGATTGGAGTAGATTATTGCATTGTAATGAGCTTCCCCAACGATTTAACGGGTAAAGAATCCNCCTTCCACTTCTTGTATAACAGAACTTGCAGGTATTGATTTCCTGATTCCCTTATTATATACATCAGCAAATAATTTGTCCCAGACCATGTGTCAGTAAGATTGGAGTAGATTATTGCATTGTAATGAGCTTCCCCAACGATTTAACGGGTAAAGAATCCACCTGCACCACAAGAGCCACAGGAGATGCAGGTTCGATCCCTGGGTTGGGAAGATCCCGTAGAAGAGGAAATGCTGACCCACTCTAGCATTCTTGCCTGAAGAAAATCCCATGGATCAAGAAGCCTGGTGGGCTACAGTCCAAAGGGTTGCAAAGCGTGGGACATGACTGAGCAACTAAGCACCACAGCACATTCCTTTGGAACAGACAGTTCTAAAAATCTCACGGGTCCCTGGCTGCTTCTGGGACTCCTCATCCTGGACTGTCTCTGACTGGTGAAGAGCCACCATCCGAAGTGACGGCCACCACAGCAAGCTGAGGTACGGTGAGCACGACTCACGGGCTGGCTCCGAATTCCTCTCCCAAAGTGACACCCATCTGCACAAGAAGGCAAGAAGGTGCAACCCTACCTTTTTCCAGAAGGAAAGAGGGCTTCCCTGCTGGCTCTGACAGTACAGAATCCGCCTGCAGTGCGGGAGACCTGGGAGACCTGGGTTCCATCCCTGGGTTGGGAGGATCCCCTGGAGGAGGGCGTGGCAACACACTCCAGTATCTTGCCTAGAATTCCATGGACAGAGGAGACTGGCTACTACTGTCCATGGGGTCACAAAAAGTTGGACACGACTGAGCAACTAAGCACACACACAAAGAATATTGAACATTGAAAACTGTGTGACCAACACAGAAAGCACGCGAGTGATGTGTTTTCTGAGCCTCAGTACAGCTATTTTCCTTTCACATTTCACACATGAATGACTGAACAGGGCATATATGTTTTACTCATTTCCTTTTAATTCTGAATCTACACACTTGCATGCAAAGAGTTGGCTCATTGGAAAAGACTCTGATGCTGGGAGGGATTGGGGGCAGGAGGAGAAGGGGATGACAGAGGATAGATGGCTGGATGGCATCACCAACTCGATGGATATGAGTTTGAGTGAACTCTGGGAGTTGGTGATGGACAGGGAGGCCTGGCGTGCTGTGATTCATGGGGTCACAAAGAGTCGGACACTACTGAGCGACTGAACTGAACTGAACACATTTGCATAACTATTTTAGACAGTCAGATGTTTCAAATTTGCTTTCCCTTTCTCCTTTACAATTTTTTTCCAGCTATGTTCTGGAAAAATTCTGTTGTCTTTATTTTCTGATCATTTTAAACTTTTTTTTTTTTTAAACTCAGTAATCTTTTAAAATTTCCAGGCCCATTATCTTATTTTCTGGTCTTTTCTTCTTGGCATCCTGGACATAATATCGTTTCCTATGTGTGTAAAAATTGTTATTGTTGTTTTTTAAGAAACTCTGTTTCCTATAACATTTCTGTTTATGCTGGAGTAATTTTTGCTCTTTGATCATCTTGGTTTGCCCTTTCATGCTGTTGGTTTCCATGAATGGCTGTGGTGTGTAATTGATGGTTCATTCTTAAGGGCAAGGCACTGCTAAGCTAGCCTGGAACTCCATTTAATGAGATGGGCTTGAAAGCTTGTGGTTTTTCTGGGTGAATCCCCAATGCCCAAAGGCGAGGAAGTGTTTTTTCCTGAGTCATTTACAGTTTTCTTAAAAAGAAACCTCTAGTCTCCTGCCTAGATGGAGAAGTTCTGTGTTAGGGTCAGGGAGGACTAAGGGAGCACATTGATTTATATTTTCTCCTTTCAAACAGTCCCTCTGTTTTCATCCTTGTGTCTTCTTCNGTGTAAAAATTGTTGTTGTTGTTTTTTAAGAAACTCTGTTTCCTATAACATTTCTGTTTATGCTGGAGTAATTTTTGCTCTCTGATCATCTTGGTTTGCCCTTTCATGCTGTTGGTTTCCATGAATGGCTGTGGTGTGTAATTGTTGGTTCATTCTTAAGGGCAAGGCACTGCTAAGCTAGCCTGGAACTCCATTTAATGAGATGGGCTTGAAAGCTTGTGGTTTTTCTGGGTGAATCCCCAATGCCCAAAGGCGAGGAAGTGTTTTTTCCTGAGTCATTTACAGTTTTCTTAAAAAGAAACCTCTAGTCTCCTGCCTAGATGGAGAAGTTCTGTGTTANTGGTTCATTCTTAAGGGCAAGGCACTGCTAAGCTAGCCTGGAACTCCATTTAATGAGATGGGCTTGAAAGCTTGTGGTTTTTCTGGGTGAATCCCCAATGCCCAAAGGCGAGGAAGTGTTTTTTCCTGAGTCATTTACAGTTTTCTTAAAAAGAAACCTCTAGTCTCCTGCCTAGATGGAGAAGTTCTGTGTTAGGGTCAGGGAGGACTAAGGGAGCACATTGATTTATATTTTCTCCTTTCAAACAGTCCCTCTGTTTTCATCCTTGTGTCTTCTTCCCTGCCTGCTTTACCTCCCCAGGGGCCTCTAATGCACACTGGGCCCCTCTCTCACCCCTGGGAGCATCCACCACCAGTAATAGTGATCGCTTTTTCAGACTTTGGTTAAAGTATCCCATCTAATCCTTTTCTCTTTGCCATTATGACTTTAATTCCTTTACTAATGTTTATAGGACTCTCTAGTGAGAGAGGAGAAAAACACTTGTTTTCAATCAACTATCTTTAACCAGAAGTCTTTTTCATTTTTTAAGGAACTCAATGAAGAAATAGATTTTTTTTCTATCATGATGTGTATTTGGAGAATGGGAAGTTCCAATGACCCTCTTACAGTGGGATAAAAAGTAATCCTATGAGTCTATATACCTTTTAGCAACACCAAAAAGTGGATTAAGAAATTATCAGCAAGGGAAACAATTTATCAAGCAAGAATCAGAATTGCAAAGCTTTTTGAGTAATAAAATTACTTCTCAGAGATGTGATTATATCTGAAATCCAGAGCTCTTACAGTCCTTCATGCATATAACACTTGCACAGACAGGTTAAGATACAGAACAACCCTGTCCTAGTTTTGAATATTCATACACGCCTCTATATTAGACGAAAGAAAAAGACATATTCTCAATATTTAATTGAAACTTTATCAGAGAAGAGTCTTCGACCTAATTTTATGATGTGGAATGCCATTCCTGCCTCTGCAGTTACAGATGGGAGTGGTCTATTTCTTTTATACCTTCCAGAGATTTCTTCCATTTGTTATTAACTGAAAAGACTTTTGGTTCAGTGGTAGATTCTGTAATATTATCTCAGTTGATTTTTTATTTCTTTGTAGCTTTTTTTTGATGATGTGTATTTGTCAGAATTCTTCAGAGAAACAGAACCAATAGGCTGTATTGTGTGTGTGTGTGTGGAGAGAGAGAGAGAGATCTATTAATAAGGAATCGTCTCACACAATAATGGAGGCCAGCAAGTCCGAAGTCTGCTATGGGCCAGCAGCCTAGAGACCCTGCAGAGTATCTAAAAGTAGTCAGCTGGAGAATTCCTTCTGAGTCAAGGAGGTTGGTCTTTTTGTTTTATTCAGGCCTTCAACTGATTGGATGAGACCCAGCTCACATTATGTAGGGCAAACTGCTTACTCAAATTTCACCAATTTAATATAAAATAGTAGTATTATCCTCCCAAACCCTCTAGTTTGAGACATAAAATTAACCATCACAATATCATTATAAATTCCTATAAAGTTTTATCAGTTTAAATTTCAATATTTTCCAAAGAGAGTTTGGGTGAAAGTCTCTTTACAGTAGTTTTAAGCAGCACAGGGTGAACTCTTTCTAGGTGCAGGTCTTCCTTAAGCCCAGTGTGTATTGCACCCTTGGTTATTCTCTAAGTTAAATAGATTCCATCTATTCCGGTCCTTCTACAAGAGCATAATTTTATCCATGTGGACTCTTCACTGAATATCTATCATCAAAAACACAAATAACACATGTTGGTGGGGATGTAGAGAAAAGGGAGCCTTCTTATATTGCTGATGTAAATTGGTGCAGCCATTGTAGAAAACAATATGTAATTTCCTCAAAAAACTAAAAATAAAAATACAATATGACTCAGCAATTTCACTCTTGGGTATATATCTGAAAAAAGCAATAACACCAATATATGCACCCTAGTTCTTCTAGCAGCGTTAGTTGCAATTGTCTTTATATATATATATATATGGCTTCCCTGGAGCCTCAGATGGTAAAGAATCTGCCTGAAATGCAGGAAACTCAGGTTCAATCCCTAGGTCAGGAAGAATCCCGTGGAGAAGGGAATGGCTACCCACTCCAGTATTCTTGCCTGGAGAATCCCATGGACAGAGAAGACTGGTGGGCTACAGTCTATGGGAGTTGCAAAGAATCAGAGATGACTGAGTGACTAACACTTTAACTTTCTTTTCATATATATATATATATTCCATATATATATGTATTCCATATATATACACATATTCCATATATATACATATTCCATATATATATGGAATACTGTGTGCTGTGCTGTGCTTAGTCACTCGATCTTTGTGACCCCACGGACTGTAGGCCACCAGGCTCCTCTGTCCATGGGATTCTCCAGGCAAGAATACTGGAGTGTGTTGCCACTACTTTTTCCATATGGAATACTACTCAGCAATAAATAATGAATGAAATTTTGCCAGTTGCCACAACATATATGGGTACTAAGTGAAGTAAGTGAGAGAGAGAAAGACAAATACTGGATGATATCACTTACATATGGAATCTAAAAAATACAACCAACTAATGAATATAACAAAGAAGAAGCAGATTCATAGATTTAGAAATCAAACTAGTGATTACCAGTGGGGAGAAATGGAGGAGAGGGAATTTAGAGTGGAAGACTGGGAGGTACAAACTATTGAGTGTAACATAGGCTACAATGATGTATTGTACAACATAGGGAATTATAGATAGTATTTTTCATAACTGTAAATAGAATGTAACCTTAAAAAATTGTATAAAAGTATATGCAGCAAATATTCATGTAGAAAAAAGAATAGTCATTATAATATACCATTTCATATATAAAAGCATTCAGAAGCTATTAAAAAAAAATAAAATCTAAGGAAAGTTATGAACTGAACTGAACTGAACTGAACTGAACTGTCATATCGTGTCTTTGTTTCTCAGAATGATCACAGGGGACCAGAACCTGGAGGAGCAGCGCCCAGAGGAGCAGCACTGCTATGAGTTTGTATTCAGGCTCTTCAAAGAAAATAAGGTGGAGATCGCAAATGCCATACCAAAGCCATTTCCTTTCCTCATGGGCCTGCGAGATCGGAGCTTCATCTCTGAGTCAATGTACGAGGTAAGTGAGGGGAATTCCCTCTTGATAACCAGACCCACACTATATTCTGCCAAATATGCAATGAACAGGCTAAAGGGCCTCCTTTGAACAGGGACCTTCGCCATCTTGCCAGTTAGGAGGGGATAGGAGAAGCAGCATCACAGACAACATTCCTTCTGTTGTAGATGGGAGAGGGCCATGGCGATGGAAATGTGGCCACACTGGAAATGGGAATGAGACACGGGCGGGAGCGTCTTAGATCCACTGACACAATGTAGTAACAATAACAAAATTAAAGTGAATAAGTGAGTTGGGCAACATTTCATCACAAAGCCGTCTTCTTTTACACGCTTGAATCTGAGGTGAATGAACTCGCAGGGAAGCTGTGTCACGTTAGGATGAATTCGGAACACGGTGTGCTTGGGGCTGTCTCCAAACCATTTGTTGTTCCTTAGACATTTCTGGATGCAGATAGCGCTGTGGGCCTTCCTGGGAATCTGGGAGCAAGTCATCGTTTTGTCTTTGTGAATTTTTTTTGCCCTTTGGCCGTGTTCATAGGAGTGGAGAGTGGTTGCCAGGTTTCCTGGAAGCGAGGGCAGTGGTTATTGTCTGGTCAACAAAATGGCCGCTCAATACCAGTAAGGACCACTCCTGAAGCATCCTGGCCAGGCTCTTGAAGTCCCCACACCACATTCAACTTTGAACTTATTTTCATTCTACAGATTGCCCTCTTAAATGGACATCAGTGTCAGAGAGGCAAGTTAACAAAATAAGAGTCTATTCTTACAATGGAGGATATTTTAGATGGCATCCAAACATATGCAGTGAAAGTGAAAGTTGCTCAGTGGTGTCTGACTCTTTGCGACCCCATGGAATTCTCCAGGCCAGAATACTGGAGTGGGTAGCCATTCCCTTCTCCAGGGGATCTTCCCAACCCACAGATTGAACCCAAGTCTCCCGCACTGTAGGCAAATTTTTTCTGAGCTGAACCACAAGGGAAGCCTGAGAATACTGGAGTGGATGGTGGAGGTGGTGGTGGTTTAGTTGCTAAGATGTGTCCGACTCTTGCAACCCCATGCTCCTCTGTCCATGAGGTTCTCCTGGCCAGAATACTGGAGTGGGTTGCCATTTCCTTCTCCAGAGGATCTTCCCAACATAGGAATTGAACCGGGGTCTCCTGCACTGCAGGCAGATTCTTTACCAACTGAGCTATCAGGGAACCAGTCAAAATATATATAACATTCTAACACTTCACCAGGGAACAAATTTGTTTATTTCTGATCTGAGTCTCCCATAACCCATACACTCAAAGCTACATAACTCTTCATTCAATATTTTTCAAGGATTTTCAAGAAGCTTGTAGAAATCTGGTCCCTGTGGAAAGAGTGGTGTATAAAGTTCTCGATGAGCTGGAGAAGAAATTTGACAAGACAGTTCTGGAAGCCCTGTTCAGCAAGGTTAACCTGAAGGCCTATCCTGATTTACTTCAGATTTGCAATAGCTTCCAAAATGGTAATTAGAGCTTTCAACAACTTTTGGGGACTCAAGTCTACTTCATTCACTGATTCATTCATTCACTTTTCATATATTTGAAAGTTATTTTACTGAGTGACTACCTGCTGCTGCTAAGTTGATTCAGTCGTGTCCAACTCTGGGCGACCACATAGACGGCAGCCCACCAGGCTCCACTGACCCTGGGATTCTCCAGGCAACAACACTGGAGTGGGTTGCCATTTCCTTCTCCAATGCATGAAAGTGAAAAGCAAAAGTGAAGTCACTGAGTCGTGTCCAACTCTCAGCGACCCCATGGACTGCAGCCCACCAGGCTCCTCCGTCCATGGGATTTTCCAGGCAAGAGTATGGAGTGGGGTGCCATTGCCTTCTCCTGAGTGACTACCTAGTGGCAGGTAAAATGGGGAAGAAAACATACATAATCTGTGTCTCCATGGAGCTTACACGTAATAGGGGTGACACCTTAACCTAGTAATGCCGCAAATGATTGCTCAGCCAGGATCTATATTTGAAGCTGAGAAGCATAGGATTTGACTTTCTACTTTTTTGGAGGGGGGCATGAATTATGCCCTTTTGTTGGAAAGGAGGGAGCCTTCCCTAATACTTGCAGACACGGTCAAAGATGAAAAGATTTTCTTTGTAGGAAAAAATTTGTCATTTGGGGCAGTTGTGTGCTAACTTACTTCCCCTAACAGAGTGGAGAACTTTCAGGAGAAGGCCAGTTCCTACCCATGCATTGGGGAGGGGCAGCATGGGAAAGCTATATCAGGTAAAAGAAACAGTAGGCTTGCAGAACCACGTGGCTACAAAAGGGAGCATGGGTGGGAGGTTTTGGAACCCCATCTGGAAAGGGGAGTTGGAGGGGAGTTTTGAAGGTTGGACATCTTGTGCTAAGGAATTTGAAATTTATTATTTGAGAAATAAAGAAGTAATATAAGATTTTTGAGCAGAGATAAAGTAAAAGAAGTCAATATAAAGGATGGGATATGTTTATTTGTGAAAATTATGTCTTGTAAAATAAGAGCTATCTCATTTCCCAGCGCTATATCAAAGTCCAAAAAAGAAATAAAGAAAATCCACAAATTTCAAGTCAATACTATATTTGTAACCATGGTGTCCCTAGGCCACGGGTAGGAAGGGAAAGGTGGTTACTTTTACTGCCCACGTCTCAGGGGCTCTGACCTCCTCCCAATACTGTAAGGATTCTGCCCCCTGGACCCCAGCACCCACATTCAGTTCAGTTCAGTTCAGTCGCTCAGTCGTGTCCGACTCTTTGTTACCCCATGAATCGCAGCACGCCAGGCCTCCCTGTCCATCACCAACTCCCGGAGTTCACTCAGACTCATGTCCATCGAGTCAGTGATGCCATCCAGCCATCTCATCCTCTGTCGTCCCCTTCTCCTCCTGCCCCCAATCCTTCCCAGCATCAGAGTTTTTTTTCAATGAGTCAACTCTTCGCATGAAGTGGCCAAAGTACTGGAGTTTCAGCTTTAGCATCATACCTTCCAAAGAAATCCCAAGGCTGATCTCCTTCAGAATGGACTGGTTGGATCTCCTTGCTGTCCAAGGGACTCTCAAGAGTCTTCTCCAACACATTATGTGTGTTAATTTATGGGGCTTCCTGTGCTGAGACATCCTACCCACCAGACTTGTCACTGCCTAGCTCCTGGTCTAATGCAGCTGCCCACCTGCCCCCAGAGGAGGATGTTGCTGGTACCTTCCAGGCCCAGCTGTCAACAGGAGCTTAGGGTCAGCAGCCCAGAGCCAAGATGCTGGTGGGAGGGGTCAGAGAAACCCCCCCACTCCCATCACTGAAATGCCTGCTTCTGGAGCCTCCTTACATTTCTAAAACCTCTCACTCACACAGCATTTGCCCCCCATGTCCTCTTCCAAAGCCGGCCCGGGCATGAAGTCAAGGTGTCCTGGAGGTGGAAAAAGCATCTCTTACTGCCCTGAACCCTCAGTGGGTATTGCCCCCCCCCCTCCCCAGGAGGTGTGCTCCTGCCATCTGTCCTTCTAGCAGCATCTTCTGTCAGCGTCTTTCTCTATTTCTTGAGTGTTTTTTCCTCATATCCTGTGAATCTAGCTTTTCCAACTATGTGTGCTGAATCACTTTGAAATGCAGTTTTGATGTAGGAGTGCCTTGGCCTGGTTTCTCGTGCTTGTTACCATCTCCTGGGTCACTGGTACAGCTTTGGCAGTGTTTACTTCCTGTTTGTGCCGTTCATAAAATAGTCACTTCCTGTCTGTGTCTTTCAGACAGATGTGTATAAGAGACAGGGTCCAACCAGTCCATTCTGAAGGAGATCAACCCTGGGATTTCTTTGGAAGGAATGATGCTA